>JARFJB010001931.1:660000-715000 GCA_036346205.1 Vesta saturnalis
GCAGAAAAACTAATAGGACCATATCTTTTTATCTACTTACCTGCGAAATGATTTGTCAATCACTGCCGTACCAAAAGTGTGGAATGAGCAGGGCACCCATCGTGCTGTCAGACAATATTACGTCGTATTTCTGGTTGCAAAGATTTTATAAAAGATAATACATTTGTCTCTAAAAGGTGCATATAAACTTGTTGATTTAAATTTTCGGTAATAAAAAATGGGCCAACAATTCTATGATAAAAAATTCCACACCAAACATTAATTTTTTTATATCGTTGACTTCGTTTATGAATAACATAAATGGGATTTTTCCATAGCCCAATAACGACTATTTTGTGAGGAAACGTGGCCGTTGGTGCAAATGGTTGCTTCGTCAATTAAAAAAACCATTATGTGAAAGCTTCTGTTATCAACATAATTCTCACCAACCCACAAATAAAACTCCAAACGCTTCTCTTCATCTCCATTTTCAACTGTATGTCTGAACCTTGGTCTAAGTGGTCGCACGTTATTTTCCTTACAAATTCTTTGTTAATGCAATTTACTTAAGCCTACCCCTAGTGAGCGTTTCCGAATCACGGAGTTCATGGTCAAAAGTGTCGCCGGATCGTCCTCATTGCACATTTTCTTAGGTTTTTTGACATTCAATACTGATCCAGTTTCATCCAATTTTCTGTCAAGTTTGCGCAATGCTTCGCGCGATACCGCTCTATTAGGGAATTTTTCATGGAACCGACCAATTGCATAATCGTTTAACACATCACCAATTCCATAACATTTAATTATTATTTCATATTTGAATTTTTACAATGTTGAACAAACAAAAACATAATATTATAAAATGACGTTTCAAATTTTGTATTTAGGCTTTATTTTAAATTAGAAACAACTTTTATTTATAAAAATAATAAATAATGGTAGTTCTATCTTTATGCATTTTCATATTTTCTTAATTTATCGTCACCCTGTACATATGAACTAAGATTTTGCTATGGTAACCTCATGTTTTTGACAAGCAGGATTTTTTATAAACAATAACTTTTTGTCCTAAAATCAATAATAAAAATTTTTCTCCTCTCGTCAACTCCATCCTGGGACACTATATATATGTATATATATATATATATATATATATATATATATATATATATATATATATATATATATTATATATATATATATATATAGGGTGTCGGCGGGAACTACGAAGGATTCGTATGCGTATTCTTTGAACAATTTTAAGCAAAAATGATTATGTGCAATTTTTCCCAAATCCTAACCCCTAAGAAGATATGGGCGGTTGAAGAAAAATGTAAAAGTACGTAAAGGGAATACTCTTAGCAGCTGTCTTAAAATTATCATACAACGAAAATTTTAACAATTTTCATTAACAAATTAAGAAGAACACAGCATAGCACAAAAATGCACATAAAATAACGTGGTGACAAACAAAAATGGTTACAGTTGTTCAAAATGAGATACACCAACCTCCACGCATATGCCACACGCCTTCGCAGCTCTCTTTTTTATTCGATATTTGCGAAATTGTCACGAATGTTGGTAAATGCACCAAAAATTCGTTCAATCTATTGTTCTCTTGAAGATGGTTTACTCCGCCCGTACACCAACGAGTTAACCCCACAGATAAAAGTCTAAAGGTGTGAGATCTGGTGATCTGGGCGGTCAGTGTACAAATCCGTTTCTACCAATCCATCGCTTGGGAAATTTTCTGTACAAAAACTCCGTTACAACACGCCCGTAGTGTGCAGGAGACCCAACTTGCAAACACCACATGTTTTGACGTACAATTAAAGAAACATCTGCAAGCAATGCTGGTAAATCTTTTTCCAAAAATTGTTTGTACAATTCGGAGTTTAAGTGCCCATTAAAAATGTAGGGTCCCATGAGACTGTACGATAATCCCGGCCCAAACATTTACCGTAAAGCGATGTTGAAATCCGATAATAATAATTTCATGAGGATTTTCATCTGACCAAACGTGCTCATTGTGACTATTGTTCACTCCGTCCCAAGAAAAAGTTGCCTCGTCACAAAAAAGTGTGTAACAGGAATGTTATCATCATGTGTGATCATCCATTCACAAAACCGAACTCTTGGAGCCAAATCGCCGGGAAGAACATGCTGAACGGGTTGAAGGTGATACGGATGCATTCCATTTTCACGAAGAATTTTTGAAATCGCTTCTACCAGTGGCTGCTTTTATTCGTCTAATGCTCGTTCAGCTATCGATTTCAACTTCTCTCAGCACCTCTTCTGCAAACGCATGTCGTGGAGATTCTTGATCACTTCGATGTGTAAGAAAACTTCCTGTTTCCGAAAGTAGTGAAAAGTCCGGGCTATCGTATTGTCAGTAGGAGCACGACGATTTTGAAAACGATTTTTGTACTCTGCTGCTGCTGCATAACAATTACCGTTAAATTACCGTATAGGAGTACCATATCACTGTATTCCTCATTTGAAAATTGATAAGCCATGATTTAATTGTAATTAAATTAATTCTAATTGTAACAAAGCAGATGATAAATTGTGTTTACATTCAAATAAAGTTGGATACAAATGACATGAAACGTCAAATAAGACACATTTTCTCAGTTTATTATGGTACGCTACCAAAATTGGTTTTACGATTTTTTCATAAAAGAATGATACTCTTGTCTAAAGTCGCTATGACGTACTGTTTTCTAAATAAATCGATTTGAACTTTTCATGTGTTAATCATACTTTTATAAAATTAACTAACGAATGCATTTACAATTATGAAAGATGGCTTTGGAAAATAAACAAAATAACAAATGCGTGAACGTCAAAATAACTAGTATTACAGATACTAGTTGAGGTTAAAGTGTCAAATAAGTTTTAAGTGAAATATTTTTTATTGTTTAGTTACATTACCATAAATACAAAAAGTTGAATATAAGAATGGTTTCGTTTAGTAACGAAGAATATGCCGATATGCATTTAGTGTACGGCGAAATGCAATGCAACGCTCGGGCAGCAGCAAGTAGACATGCAAATAAATTTTCATCCTGCTCCTAAATCATTTACGTTTCTTCATCAAAGAATTAGGGAAACAGGATCGGTAATTTCTGAAAATAATGAAACGGGAAGACATGCTGATGTAATGGAAGAATATCAGGATGATATTTTAATGGAAATTGAGTACAATCCCGAAATAAGCGTAAGAAGGTTGGCTACAATGTATCCCAATGTGTCAAAATCTTCTGTGTGGAACATTCTATATAAGGAAGGCTTGTATCTTTTTCATTTCAAAAAAGTCCAGGCCTTGCAAGCAGGTGATTTTACTGCTCGTGTTGATTTTTACAATTGGATGCAAAATAAAGAGAATCAAGGCCAAGATTTTTTTCTAATGTTTTGTTTTGTGATGAAGCCGCTTTTACAAAAGATGGAATTTTTAATATGCACAATGCACACTATTACTCCTATGTTGATTAAAACCCTCATGCGATAAGGGAGAGTAAACATTAGTAAAGGTTTAGCATTTATGTATGGATAGGTATTCTTGGTGATAATTTGCTTGGACCCGTAGAATTGCTTAATCGTTTAAACGGCGAAGAATATCTCAACTTTCTACAAAATACCTTACCGGATTTATTAAATGATATTAATCTGAATATTTGGCGGAACTTGCGGTTTTTACATGATGGTTGTCCGGCTCACTATAGCAGAATTGTTCGTACTTTTTTAGATAACAATTACCGAGAGCGATGGATCGGAAGGGGCGATCTGGTTGCTTGGCTAGCAAAGTCTCCAGATTTAAATCCTTGCGATTTTTGTCTTTGGGGATATCTAAAATTAACGGTTTATTCCCAACCAATAAAAACACGGAATCAGCTTTAGAGAAGAATTCAGGATGACTGCGACGAATTTTGGAACAATAGGGGAATTTTTGTAAAAATTCTTTACATAAACGAATAAATCTGTGCATAGAAACGGACGGTCGTCATGTGGAGCATCTTTTGTAGAATCAGCTTTGTGTTTCATGCTTTCAGTTGTCATTTTGAATTTTTGTTATTATTAATTGTGTCAGCAACATTTTTTTGTATTAAAAACGATTATTTTTTACCCGACTTTATTTCTTACTTTCTCAAGCAAAATTAATTTATGACATAAAAGCAGTTTGACGCTCACGCAATTGTTATTTTGTTTATTTTCCATAGCTATCTTTCATAATTGTAAATGAATTCGTTAGTTAATATTATAAAAGTAAATTTAACGCATGAAAAGTTCAAATCGATTTATTTCGAAAACGGTGCGTCGTAGCGACTTCAGACAAGAGTATCACTCTTTTATGAAAAAAATCGAATTTTTTTAAATTTTATGTTAAAATTGCGAAATTTTGAAAAAAACTTATGAATAACAATGTCCAATGCCCCGCCCAAACGAGCAGCATATGAGTACAACTAAAAAATCATATTCACGCCATACACTAAATAAATGTACAGAACGCTATCATTTAAAGGTAAACCATTTTGAAGATATTTCAATTAAACCAATGTTAGGGCGCCATCTTCCAAGAGCTTTAGCTCTCTTAGGAAGTATTTTTGTAGTAATTAAGTAATTTACGTTAAATCGACATAAAATCAGCTCTAGAATCTGCAGTTTTTTTTTGTGAAAAGAATTTGTGGACACCCTGTACATGTATGTATGTATATATATATATATATATATATATATATATATATATATATATATATATATATATATATATATATATATATATATACATATATATATATATATATATATACATATAGACATATACATATAAAACTTTTTCGTGGTTCGTGGGTGCCCCATAAAAAACTAGGTGAATGCTAGTGCATTACAGAACTTTCTTGCAAAATACTAAAAAATATATGGGGTATTTTTATATCTTTGAAATATTTAATGAAAACCAAAAACTGACCCTAATAACCTCCCCCCCCTTCACCGAGACATCCAGACATCATGGCCGATATTGACGAAACTTGGTCAAAAGTTGTAAAATGAGCTAATAAGTCGATTTAGCGATAGTGAAAAAAAGTCGCTTCCATAACCTTCTATACCTACATATGTACAGTGCATCCCATTTTGGTTGAGACAGCCAAGTATCTCGGTTGTTGTTGAAGATAGAACCTTGCGGTTTTCGCGGTCCTCTGCTACTTTTTTGTGAAACTCAAGATGTCCTGAACGGGTTTTTCGTAACTTCTTTCGTTCATAAGTTACAGGGCGTTTTTGAAAATTCACGCTTTTTGGACCCCCTCTATATCTACGAAGTTTCTCAGCGATAATGTCAAATTGAAAACTTATCCCATAGAGAATTTATGTCGAATTCAGAGGCGCACTCAATTTTTTTTTCGGGGTATGGTTATGGAGATACGACTCAAACTTATGATTTTTTCAATGGAACACCCTGTATTTTATCACCTCATTAAATTCTTTTTTTTTCCTTCAAAATGGTATATAATATATAAACATAAATTCTTCAAAAATGCTTCAAAATCACTAAAACATTGATTTTTAATGGTAGGCTATGGATTTTTCATACAAAAAAAGTTCAAATTGAAGAAATACTACTTGTGATTTTTCCATGAAAGGAACAAGAACAATACTAACACTAATTCACTAAGAAAATACAAAACGTAGGTAACTAATAGCAACAAATAAATAGAAATAAAAACTTCATAATGTAGAATAAGCAACTAATTAAATATTTACTCATACTATTTCATTTCGAAATTATTCGGTAACTTATTCATTGAATTGTTCAAATTGATGTCCATTTTCCCTAACATACAATTGACACAATTTATTAATACGTCTTAATGCATTTAAAATTACGAAAGGACGATTTTGTAAATTCTGGAAAACTGCCTCTGTTGTTGCACGAAGTTCTTCAATATTATTGTGCCTCTTACCATATATTTTATTTTTCAAAAAAAACCCACAAAAAAGTGCAACACTGACTAATCTGGAGACCTTGCAGGCCACCTAATGGGTCCATCTGTTCCAATCCAATGGTCCTGGAAAGTTTTTTCTAAAAACGGCACAATCAACCTCGAATTGTTGGCAGGGGCACCGTCTTGTTGGAAGTAAATGGCATTAAGATAAGCGAGGGGAACATTCTCCAGGAATTCTGGTATTACTTCTTCTAAAATTGCCAAGTACCTATTCGCGTTGAGAGCCCTTCAAAAATGCGGTATTTTATTGATGTCCCCAATAAGAAACAGGCTACATTAAAACCAAATCGACCCTGTTGTTGTTGCTCAAAAATTAGGTGTTGGTTTTCATCATACCAGTGCCTTGTATTTTGCCTGTTAAATAAACCGGCACTGCTTATATGGGCTTCGTCTGACCATATGACTTTACTCGCAAAATTATTGTCCCTTCGAGTTTGGTTCAAAAACCATTTACAGAAATTCACACGCCTCGCTGCATCACCAGGGTGTAAATGCTGGACAATATTCACTTTGTAGGGTTTCAATTTGTGTTTTTTTTAATCCTTTGTACCCGTGATCGGGGAACGCCAGTGTCATTTTCTAACTTCGTGCAAGAAGTCTGAGGAGAGACACAGGCGCTGGCTAAGACATTTATTTCCTTGTTATACGTCTTGGGTCGGGGTTTAGAATACGCACCATAATTTAGTAGATTATTCTTTAGTCGAAATATCGTTGCTCGACTAGGTTGACGCCTCTCCGGATATCTAACGTTTTAAAAACTATATGTCATATAATGTCTTATTGTAAATTACTAGTTTACCTGTTTAAATATAATTCTAATGCTTCGTCAACATTTTCATGGCATTGATTGAAACATTGTATGATATCATAATTTTCGTTGTTCTGAAAAAATCTTTCAGCCATTATAAAATTTCACAAATTAACAAAATCGCCAAACACAAACACAATAAAACGCATCAAAATTTATCATCATGACAGCAGATGTGTTGATTTCTCCACAGTCACTTGATAAAACAATGCTTCAAAAGTCAACAACAGTGTTTGTAGCATCCATGACCTACTATAAAAAAATCACAAATAATAATCCCTGTAGTAAAAGTTTGAAATCCATGGCACTCTATTAAAATTCAATGTTTTAGTCATTTTGGAGCATTTTTGAAAACTTCATGTTTATATATTATATATCATTTCGAAGGAAAAAGAAAAGTAATTTAATGAGATAATAAAATACAGGGTGTTCCATTGAAAAAATCATAAGTTTGAGTCTTATCTCCATAACGATACCCCGAAAAAAAAATTGAGTGCGCGCCTGGATTCTACGTAAAATTCTCCATGGGACAAGTTTTCAATTTGACATTATCGCTGAGAAACTTCTTAGATATGGAGGGGATCCAAAAAGTGTAGATTTTTAAAAACACCCTGTAATTTATAAACGAAAGAAGTTAAGCAAAATCCGTTCAGGCCATCTTGAGTTTCACAAAAAAGTGGCACAGGATCGCGGAAACCGCAAGGTTCTATCTTCAACAACAACCGAGATATCTGGCTGTCTCAACCAAAATGGGATGCACTGTACATATAGGTTGAAAGTTAAAAATAAATATCTCGCTTATCTTTCAATGTTTCATATCATTTTAAAGCAAATTTCGCTCCCTTTCAAATAAAGGAAGGTAATTTTCGGAAAATTCAAACGGAAGTAGTGTTTTCATCAGGATAATATAATTTAATGAACAACGTTTATTTCCAAAATCCCAAGTTTGTAACCAAAATAGTTAGAAAGTTGTAACAATATCAATATTAAATATTTGAAAATTCATATCTCCTATACTAGTAGCTTTAGAAGAAGCAAGTTAGTTGCATTCATAAGAGTGGCTAGTTGCCTACAAAATATAAAAAAACAAAACAAAAATGCTTGGAGAGATTTTTGAATCAATCAATTTCGAATAATTCCTTAAGTTTGACCCCTTAAATATAAGCAAATATATCATAATTTATTACGTAAAGAAATCTTTTTAAAGAACCTTTATTTAACTACGTATATCTATTTCCAATTCTTTTATATCTTGAACGGTATCGGAAATATAAGTTTCTACAAAAAATGTATATGTGACTGTAACTACGGCCATATTCAATTTTGAAAGTTTTAAAAAATTGCAAAAAATTGCATTTCATGCGAGTTATTGATGGCCTGAATTTCAATCTTCTATGTTAACATTTAAAAACTTGCCCCCAAAATAACACCCTTATTTTCAACCCCTGTATACCTATTGCGTTTAAAAGCTTGTTTTGTGGACATAATTGTCTCGTATGCACACTCACAGACACACTCACACACACAGACAGACATTTTGAAAAATTTTCTAAAATTTGTTTTTTTGGTTCAGAGAGTCGTAAAACATCAAAATAACGCAACTTATTTTTTTCGACCGCAATACTTTCTTGTTTAGCAAGAAAGTAAAACTTATGTGAAACACTCGCGTTATTTATTCATGATTGTTAGTATTGTTTTTTGTTGCCCAACAACATGTTTTTCATAAGATTTGTTTATTACTAACTCCAGTCATGCACAGTAGCTTCATATTCCGACCTGTTATTATACAGTTCAATTTGAATCCATGACGATTGAGTTATTTTAAGGAAATTCCAAGGTACCGTTCAAATTGAAAAGTCTATCCCTACTTACAATGATCAATTGATAGTTTACTACATACGCAGATTGTGACGCGATTGTACACTAAGGATCCTTTCCAAAATCTTCTTACCATAAAATTACGTGACGCAAGAACCGTATTTTACGTGAATTAAAACGTATCAATTTTATCTAGATTCATCGTAGGTACTTGTCAGTTAAGTATTTACATATTTAAACACACTATACCTGGGAGACTTGTTTTTTGATTATAAAGGTACATAAAGTTACTGAAAAATTGTTCACAATCCGAATATTAACATTCTTCTTAGAAAATGGAGAATCTTGAATTGTTCATAGGTAAAAAAAGGGGGTAACACTAGTTTATACTTTATAAAAGCCCACTACTACGGATTATGACTTTCTGAACTATATTGTAGATTCTTAATGTTTAAAAACGAAATTTAAAATTTGTACTAGAATTCTTAGCTTTCGTTCAGATGCTACGAATATGGTTTATAAAGGCGTTTCCAGGATATCCTCATTTATAGAACATTTATTTTCATTTTCTAAAATTTTTTTTAATTACTTGGTTTACTTTTATGTATCATGAATTTATAGTCAGCTTTGTACCAATAATATAAAAAAATATGCTAAAAATTTAATTGTGAGTTAAAATTATTATAATAGTGTTATTTGCATTAAATGATATCACCTGGTTTCTTACATCACAACAATTTTTACTTTAATTCTTGATGAGTTTTTTCTACTGAATTGTAACACTGGGGGATCTTTTTATTATGAAATTTGTCTTACGCATATATGACCAGGCACTTAATTTCTGTTTAGACATCATGCTGGATTGTATTTTATTGAAAGCGAGGAAGTTTTTGGATATTGCCATCAATAAATGTAAAAATTAATGGTAACATAAATCTTGATTCGAAAAAGCATTCATATCTGATTACGTGGGAAGTTCAGAAAAAGGAGAACGGTTGTAATAAACAACCCTAAATAATGGGTATATTAAAAGTACATAAAATTGATACATTAAATAAAAACATACAATTTCCATCCCCACTTCCGTTACTAACATACGTACATATTTCCAGCCTCAGAAGCTGATCTGTCAATGTGTTTTCACATGTACTGAAGGAACGACGCCTTCATATCATCTATTTTATACATTTCTATTATTTTGCGAGTGTTACAAGGTGTATAAACTTTTCCTTAATAATTAGTTTTCAATAAATTGCCAAAGAAAATAAATAATTTAACGGTTAATTACTTTGAAAAGTTGCATCATTTTTTCTTGTGTTTGATCCAACGGATTACCTAGTTTGCTTGTGAGCCCTAAAGTGATTAACATTGTGATTTCCAAAGAAGTTTGGACTGTTTAAAGCAGCCGCACAAATCAAACGTAAGTTATTTACTTAATGATTTTATTACAAATCACTTAAATGTAATGCCGTTAAGATTCTGAAACATCTGTTTTATTATTATTTTATACGGAATTTCTAAATTAATTAAGGTTTTAAAGCTTTTAAAAGGAATTAAGGGCAGTTGTTATAATTCTTAGGAAGGACCGTGAAATTCTCAGGTAATAATAAGACAGTGATGTAGCCATTTTCAATGGTTCTTAAGGGCATTCTTAAAAGAAAATTTACTTTTATAATCGTAATTGTATGAATTCACTACCAATTTAAATCGATTTCATTAACTTTAGAATAAAAAGGGCTTTACACCTGTATTCGATTAAAATAAACAATTGCCGCTCTTTAACAGTTTTCTTTAATTAAATTGCTTGCCGCCCTTTTTTCTTTATTCCACAACCGTCCAAATCAAAGTAGAAAGGCGGTACTTTTTTAGCATCTTTGTACAAAAATAACCAACATAATTTCTAGTTTTGTTTTTTCTTAATTGGAGGTCATCCAGTTGACGATGGTTAGATTTATTCAGCAATTAAAAAGTATTAGTTAATTGTAAATAATCACGGCCTAGTTGCCTATAGATTCATTTTTATTAATAATAGATTCACTTAACACACTTTTTTTGCACATAATAATAAAGAAAAAACCGTTGTACTATTTAGAGAGTGCAAATAAAATCACATTCCTATGACCTAGCTAGATTTTTATGAATGGGCTTAAGATATTGATTTAGTTACATGATATGTGGTTGTAATTTAATCTTGGACTATATCCCGTGGTCTTCTTAGATTACGACAAAAAGTTAACTTTCAATACACAATTTAATTCGTTCAATTCTATAATTACATAAATAGGATAAATTCTGAGTATCTTTACCGGAAAAATAAATTCTGTCTGAATCGCTTTTGCAAATTATTTATTAAATGTTGATGGTTTTATACTCCTCAAACGCACGATTTTTTGAGAAACGTGTTCTTCATTCATCCGCTTAAAGGTAATATCTATAAATTAGTAGTGAAAACTTGGCAACTGTTTTGTTTTGTCTCGCAAAAAATGACATTTGGGTTGAATGAAATGATGATTTTAGTTCGTTATACATTATAATTAAATTATAATATAAGAAAAAAAATGTATAAATAGGACATGGAAAGTTTTACAGTTTGAAGATACTTTGATAGTGTCATTGCCAGACAACTAGATCTAGCTGGTTGACAAAGATACTCGATGCGTGACCAACTACGTTCGCTGCAAAATCAGCGCCATGCTGTCTGCTAAACTCCTTATTGTACACCGTACATACTTGTTCCTATAATAACTACTGGCCTTCACGGTTAAATTATAAAGAATGAGAATGTTTACAGGTAATACAACCGCTCGCTTCAATTCTGATGCGGTATTACTTTTCACGTAATATGTAGATCAATTCGTAATTGACCATGAATTCATAACCAATTTTCTCGCACTTTTGCTGCCAACAGCTGTAAAGCAGTAATCATCTTCAATTATTAAAACAAATGGATTTTTCTCTCTTTTAAAACAGAGGTCAGAACAGTATGAGTGTGTGAGGTCTTTACAAGTGGTTAAGCCTATATAGCTGTCAGCAAGTGCAACTGATACAGCTGTTGCAACAGCCTTAACGATTTTAGCATAACATGAACTGGTTATATTCAATAAGTTAGAGAAAGATAAAGATATAAACCGTGAATAAAATGTCTAAACGTTAATGTCACATTTACGCATACGACAAAGTCATAACTCAATTAGTACACTAGTTGCATTCTTGTCGGACCACCAGCATATTACAAGACTCATCATCTGCTTGATTTCCCTATATTTTCGGAAAAATAAATACATAACACGTGACACACTGTTTACAAGTAAATATCAAGCATTTACTTTCATTTTTTAATTAAATAGGTTAATTATTCAATTTTCAAATATTAACGTCTAAAAATAATATGTGCTCCTTGTTATGTAGATTTTCGAAAATAACGGGACAAAAAAGAAAAGATTCGATGCACTCTTTTTGCAATAGAATTTCACTTTATGACATGTTGGATATTGATATGTTCAGTAATCACATTAAAATTTCATTCAAATGTACAAAAAATGATAAATACCTTTTTTTTAAGAAATTTCTTTTATTAATTTTTTTGTATATTCGGAGTTTACTCGTTTTATATGCTCAATAACAAAAATATATACAGGGGATTTAATCAACAGTTAAAATGTGCTTAAAAAGCGGTTTCGCTTGTTTAGTTTTAGATATATTTCTTTTAAAAGACACCATTCTGTATACTTAAAAGCTTTGGACAGTTTGAGTTTGGTATTTTTTTTTAATTTATTCCAAAATAAACAATTATGCCCATATTGTGTTACCTACAAATATGAAAATGTAAACTTTCACCATTATTACACATATTAAAATACTTATTTTTTTTAGACGGTTAGAGGGTGTTCTGATTTGTCATTTTCAAAGCAGTGTAACAATATTTAGTTTTTTTATGTTCTAGTTATTCTTTACTAAAATGATATTCCATAGTGGGCTTTATACGTTTGTCAAACTGTTATATTAATATCAGGCTTATGTTTATGTTTTCAATTTTTCAAATTTTATAAAATTGTTCAAACATTTTTAACAATTTCTATAGATAATATTACTACTGGCGCAGATAACTGTAAGTGTTATCGAAACGTTTAGATTGTATAACTTTAATATACTAGGTTCCCCATAATAGACTACCTATTTTGATATTGAAATAAATTATCATTATCTTCTATGGCCTTTGGGATTTTAATCAACATGTTATTAATGTAGTAGGCGCCTGTCACAAAACTAGGATAAATTGGATTTTCTTAAAACATCATGTTTCTAACAAATTAATTTAAGTGTCATTAGGTTTTGACACATAATTTAACGTTTAGTTTTAATCCTCATGCATTATTCAGTTCAACAGGTTTTTGCGTAGAAACTTACATAAGAAGTAACTCAATAGTAACTAAATTAGCAACAACAATAGGGGTCATACTCCAAACCGTAAGACTGTTATGCAATGGATTCACCACTGGCGTGAAAATGGTTTTGTACAAAATTCGAAGAACAATTCGTACTCCTGAAACTATTGAACAAGTCAGAACTGCGTTCACGAGAAGTCCCACAAGGTCTGCTCCCTTATTTTGGCAATATCAAAAGGGAGCCTACATCGAATTCTTCACAAGAACTTAAAATTGCATCCGTACAAATAACAAATGACGCAACATCTTAGTTATCAAGATAAGCATGCCAGATTAGGTTTTTATAAGTTATACGAGGAGACATCCACAATCTTTGAATCACTAACGAGGCAAGTTTTTAGTTGAACGGCATGGTTAATAAACAGAATTTAGGGTATTGGTCAAACCAAAATCCTCAAGAAATCATTACGAACAATCTCCATAATCCAAAAGTTATTGTTTGGTGTGCGGTAGGATCATTTGGCATTATTGGTCCTTATTTTTTTGAAGTTGGAAATAACCGTATTCTAACAGTGGCGTCCGAGCGTTACGTAAATATGCTAGATATGAAAGAAGGCGTTATTATTCCAACAAGATGGAGCAACAGCACATACCGCTAGAAACTTTATGAGAGTTCTACGAGATTTGTTTAATGGGAGGTCGTTTCATGAAGATTTCAATTGGCTTTCGAGGCCCCTGGGGTTAACTGCACCAGACCTTTTCTGTGAGGCTATGTAACGGCGAAGATTTTTGTAACTTGTCCAGAAAACATCCAACAGTTCAAAGTCCGACAGTTTCTTAAGGAAACTGTCGTGGAAATGACAATTTTCATTTTACACTAGAAACTATGCGGTTAAACATAAGAAATCATCCTAGTTAGGGTTTGGCCATTAACATAATAAAAAAAAAATTTTTTTGAGAGAACGTTAGAATTTTAGCCAGGTTAACCAAACACATTAAAATCATCGTAATTATACTTTGGCAATTAAAGTAACTCATATAAGTCATTTTTCAACAAAATTAATCTACAACTAATGAAAATAGATTTTTTTCCAAAAAACACAGAAATTATTGTAGTTGATTTTTAAACAATACAATAATGCAAATACGTAGGCAAATAAGTCATTTTAATGTAGTGAAGCACACAATAAACATCATGGATAGTTCTTTGATATTAAAATGATGGAAACAGATTTTTTCCTAAGAAATTTAACCTTCAAACTAATTGTTAATAACGAATTTTATAGAGGTGCTCAAAATTTTTACCAACATTATAATAATACAAGTTCCCTTGGTTTTCCCCAGAAGCATGTTAGCCAAATACTAAAAATTTTTATAGTAGACCTTTTTCAAGAAAAGTGACTTGCCAATAAATATATTAGTAAGGTACTTAACCACTAAAAATTGTATCGGTTGCTATTTGGACACCTTGGTAATGTACAAACGGACGACCGTACAAGACGATTTCATAAATCCCATACTTACTTAACAAATGGAACAATTAAAATACTGTGTGCTAAACTACAGAACAGAGTATAACGGAGCGGATTACGAATATATGCGATGCGAGGGAAGGTGCAATTTTATAACCCCCTTACGCTGGTGATGGTTCTGTTTTGGAAAATATGCCCTATGAAGTTGATAAATAAGTTCGTATGTTTTATTTAGTGATTACTTACAATGTGCATTTCATTTGTAACAAAATGTCATTAATGGAAAGACACTGGGTTGATTTTTTATCCTCACTACTAGCCCTTTTTCACACTTCCGTCGCATGGACAATACAGCTGTTCCTTATCTATTTGCTGAAAGATCCTAAATAAACCCGCTCACAATAATCGTAGTAAGTACTATGTTACACATATATCACTATAGCTCACCCGCTTTAGCTCGTCTACATAAACCACCCAGTATAAGATTACATAAAATACGTAAAAACAAGAGCCTTGCATTTGTATTTTATCGTGTAAAGACGTCTAAATGAATGTGGCACAAGATTGCCTTAACAAACGAGATTCGTACAATTTTCAGTAGAGTACTTCTACCTTCCAGTTCTTCGACGGAGTGCTTGGAATCGTCTTCGATATTCTCTATAAAATTTTCCAAGGTTCTCTTTTATCACAAGAATGCTGTCGAATTTTTTTCTTCATTTGCGGAAGAGTGACACTAATCTAACGCTGTCTATCCAATCGGTTCTTTAGGCATGCTCGAGGAAATTAATATTATTTTGCGGTAATTAAAACCAGCAACAATCGGCAAAGAGTTCTATAAAATCTTTCGGCTATTGTTACACCAAACAAAGCTCTTTTGTTAGAAAAATGGCAGGAAAGAAATAAAGAGCAGTCCCATGAGTAGTATACAATATAGAATATTCCATTTAGTGTGTTAGTGAAAGTAAGTATGCAGAAAAGTTATTTCTTAAGTTGGGAAGCCAAATCCCAGAGATCTCACTTGTCGTTCGATAAAATTAAATCAGTACCAGCCGTGTCATTTTCTGTAAAAAACTTTTTTTCCATATGTTTTCTAATAACCTACTCTCGCTGTAACATTAAATCAGTTGGAGCGATGCCATATTTCTCTAACAAAAATTCGTTAGTATTTGACTGAAGCTCAAACAGGACTGTTCACTTTGTGTACTAACGTATGTCTCAAAAGTTTTAGCACAAAATATTATATTCAGTTTTAGAAACAAATATGTTTTATTTAAACTTATAGATACCAGACATAATTAATAGACAATTAACAATTAACAAAGGTGAGAACTTAAATTACATGAAGTGTTCCGTGATTTTCAACAAGACGCAATTTTCTACCAGCTTCTCACACAAGGTCTTTGGCGGCTGTAATATCTATCTCCGAATTTTTCTGTAAATCCTCCGTCTTAACTGTTCTTCATTTTCGACTTGCCATCCTCCATCATACACTTTTCTTACTCAATAGTGCAAAAAAATCTTCTATTGAGCGGGCCTGAGGTAGATTAGGGGGGGTTGTCGTTTCGTGGTAGGGATGATGAGCGTTGAGCTGGCGTAATGGCATGTTTCTAAGTCTGACCAAAACATTATATCGTTTTCAGCATGATGTTCATTAATGAAATCACTAAGTTTGATGAGACAATTCTGAATATAGGGCTGACTACCTAGTGCTTGCCTCTTACACGCCCCACATAAGGCATCGATATCCCTCTTACAGAAATCGCGCACCAGACTAAAATTTTATCAGCAAATAATGCCTTTTCTTTATATTTAACATTCTCTGGGCAGTTTTCTATGTTATCAGTATAGAAGTAATCATTACCCTTAATTTATGAGTTACTTAAAGTGAAATATTTTTCATCATGGATCACCATGACTTTGTTGTTGGCAAAATGACAATTCTGAATATAGCGCTGACTACCTAGTGCTCGCCTCTTACACGCCCCACATAAGGCATCGATATCCCTCTGACAGAAATCGCGCACCAGACTAAAATTTTATCAGCAAATATTGCCTTTTCTTTATATTTAACATTCTCTGGGTAGTTTTCTGTGTTATCAGTACAGAAGCAATCATTGCCCTTAATTTCGGGCATTAATGCCCGACAATATCGTGGTATCCGTGTCAACTAATTTGGCGTATATTTTGGATATTTCCTTCTGTTTCAATATTCTTGCCATTGTTAACCAATTCCCTCCAAACTGTATCCTTAGAAGTTTTCTACTCCCTTGCTAATTTCCGGACCGACATTCCATCTCTATTTGTTGCTCTTCTTACTAACCTGTCTGCTCTGGCTTGGGTAAAAGATCTGGGTCTTCCACTTTTTGGGAGATGTATACATGTTATACCATGTTCACAATCCGCTATTGTACGATAAATAGTACTGCGGGAAATATTTTGATTTTCGAATATGCGAATTAGTTCACTATTAGGCATTCACCCAACTAGACTGTAAATACTTTTACAAAGATCTGGTTTGTAAGCCATTTTAGTACAACTAAAAACTGAACTGTCAAAGTGAAGACAAACCTTCAGAGAATTTTTGTTTCCAAAGCCAACGTAATATTTTATCATTCTCGCGTATTTTACATCCATTGGATTTTGTGCCAAAACTCTTGAGACATACGTTACTGAGAGAACTTGACCGGAAATTAATATCCGGGGTACGTTTCCTCAGCTAGAAAAATTTGTTTTGTCATCAAGCCTTTATTTAGGTGATACGGTATCAATTTGATAAATTATAAAATTATTGATATTATTTATTATTATCTGACAATAAAGTTTAGATAGGCGCTTAATTGAGTATTTATAGTTTATAATCTAGCTTTGTAATTATGTAATAGTTCAATTCACCAATCATACCAGCATATTTTCACTATTACCCATCACAATATAGATGCGTCGATTCTTTTATCCTTATCGCTATAGACTCCTTTTTGACACATCCATCCCATCATTTTGATCAATATACTCATCCTGTAGAGAAAAATAAAGTTTCAAAATCCTGATAGTTTATGCCTCACTGCAACAGCACCATTTATCTTTATTATCATCTTTTATTACATATAATCAAAATATATGTTCTGCGACACTAAACACAATATCAACGATGAAGCTTCACGAGTATAAAATGGTTTCGTAAGGACAAATCTTTTGCTGCATTCAGAAGTACGTTACTAATTCATTAAAATGTTTTTGAAATTTTTTGTTGACGCAGCACTGAACAACGTGTCACATGTCTCGCATATATGTATCACCGCTGTCAGCAAATGTATAAAAAAGCATTGGTACCAAACTAAAATGTTTAGTGTTTTGCCGGTCTAGATCTGAAACAATGAGTTTCTGGACGATTTTAAGGTTTGGAAGCGGAAGCATAAAAATTAATACCTTTAGTTTCTGAGTAGCGTTTAAATTAAAACTGCCTGTCAAACTATATATCCTTCTCGTTCTAAAAAAGTGTCATTTGAAGTAGAGCCTAGTGATTATCCAGTTAGCCTACCGCGGACATTCGATACGTTTTGCTTCAAACGGCAATGGATAGAACAGGGTATAAAGTAAGTAAAGAATGTAAATACAAGCGTTAATCCGAAACAGAAAGTTATTCATTTTACCAACTCTAATTCTATTCGTTACTTATTGGTATTACCCTCAATATTACCCATATCTCATTCCTAATTGTGTATCTGTGTGCATGATGTACCCAATAAATTATTAAACCTGTAAATATTACTTTTACTTTTGTTATCATAGTAACACATTTTTTTAATTTTTTTTAATTTGAATTTATGTTTATGCTTTAACTTTCCATTAGAAACCTGATCTTATAGTACTAATTTAATTTTTCAGTGCTGCGTTGACAACCACCGTGTTAACTTTAATTTTCAAAGACAAGTATTAACTGTGAATTAAATTTATTACCGAGTAAGTAATTTTAACATTTAAAATCAGCAAAAAAAATACTCAAAGCAAATATATTTTTTGCAGACAAACCCATTAAAAGTGTACGTAGAGCGCAGATACAGACTGAATGTACAGCCGAACTAAGCTATCCAGGTTACTAACAACTAACGTGGTTACACAAAAGCTAATTAAAATCTTTTTTACTTATGCCTTTGATAGACATTATCGGTCATAATAATCTAATAAAAGCTATAATTAACGTTTGATAAAACCACTGATTAATGCATGCAGTGTATTGTGTAACTTCCGCAGAGCATGAATTTTCTGCAAAATCAAACAATTTTGAAATTTTGTTGGTTTTGTCAAAATTTTGAACTAGGATCTCAATGGATTTGAAATCTAGACATAAACATACTTCTCTGCACAACTTTTCAGCAAAATCGTATATTGGCAATTTAGGTCATTTTGAAAAAAACATTAGCTTTTATCTTTACTTTGTCTATCGGTTTTACTGTTTTATTTCATTTCTTAGAAATTCAACTATTCGTCAAGGAATTGATCTAAAGTGCTGAAACTTAAATTTTTTATATCAACCGGGGCGGAGCGGGGCTCCCATCACTCATTTGCTGAAAATCTATTATGGCATTTGGTTATGTTTTGGGACCAATAATGTTCAATATCTTTATTTATACACCAGTTTCCGTGATGAAATGGCCAAAATTATTTTCTGAAAGACAGAAACCAAATTTTATAGTTATAGTTATATATTTTGAAAATGATACCCTTTGATTATTTGTAATAAAAGATGATACTTCGATGATAATCGTTGTGGCAACAAAAACCATGGTGCTGTTGCAGATGTATATTAACTATTAGGATTTTGAGACTTTACCTTTACCTCAATTCGACATTCGGTGCCAAAACAAATCTATTTATAACAAATACTCGCATAAGTTCCGTTTCACATGGAGTGTATGATTAGGACGGATCGTCAGCGCTGACATTCGGGCCGATTTTCCATACGCACGTTCGCCTTTTACATGCATATCGTTTGGTCAGCAACCGACAAGTCGTTGTTGCCGTTCTTGCCGGTCGGATATTCATTATATGATGTTACGGCGTCATAGAATAGTTACCGTAGCTTGGCTGATAAAACGAAGAAGAGGAAAGGAAAGGAAATAGAGATTATAGGTGCACCCTATCGTTAGTGAAAGACTAGTAGGTGCTTTTGTCACCTTGTATTCTAAATTTCGAGAAAACGAAACGAAATTTTTTAATTATTTTCGTTTGTCGATTAAATCATTTGACGAATTACATCCCAAACTAGCAAATGGTTTGAAATTATCCGATACAGTAAGAGTTTCAATTTCTTCAGACAAGCTGGCAACAAGCGAAATGGTACGTGCCTGACAATCAGTTCCCATGTGAAACTACTGATAATAAATAACGTATACCCGGCTTACCAAATCATACGGACTGGTCATACGCGCTTCATGTGAAATTACTCATTAAAACTCATGGTACTTGGTTATACGTCCTGACGATCCGTTCTGACGCTTCATGTGAAACGACATTCATCCTTGAATATAACATTAAAAGGTATAATGCAGACATTTAAGAACACTCCAAATGGTGTCGGTGCCGAATCGACCGCTAGTTAGTCATTTCAAAAATGACTAAAAGAAAATGTCCAATCGTTTAAATATTTGAAAGCTTGTCATTGATCAAGAAAATTGATTTTGTTGCGTTTTTGAAAACGTCTTGTTTTAGGATATGGAAATGTATTAAACATATTCAATTATCATTACAACTATAATCTGTTTTTTTCCCAAGAGGAGTAAGTTCATAAGCGGGATTTACAATGAAAAAATCACTAGATTTAGTAACAAAGTAGAATTGTGTAAATCAAAGACATTACTTGATCTCTTGTTCAATCCCATTTACTCTTCTTCCAGTTGTTCTGTCACGAGAAATTTGTATGAACACTTGATAGCAGTGACGGACAGGTTCACATATCAACTATTGTGTTAAACATAACTCGCCAATAGACGTTTTATCAACGGAAAACTTGTCATTTCTTTAAAATATAAATTGATCAATTTATCAACGAAAAATACAGTTAAAGCATCAATCAGAAAGGTGTATTAACATTTTTTATTCTTAAAAGAAAGTAGTAAAATTGCTAATGGTAATATAAAAAACAAAAAAAAAAACTGGATTAACAGTTTGATTTTCCTCGCTTTCTTTATCAATGGTTTGCAACATGGTGAGATTAACCAATCCCCTCGCCATCCTTTGTGTCGAACCCACATATTGACTTTTGATGGTTACACCAAAGTAAAATTCATAAGAATCATATTTAATGGAACAAAAATTTTCCTCACATAACAAAAATTATTCACATTTTTACCATACAAGGGTGGAATATCTCTAGGGATCTAAAATTAAAATCAGAATATTTGAAAAATTTTTAATTTTTTTACAATATTAAAAACACACCCAACTGGCCTTCGCTACTTTACGCTGGGCTATTTTATTTAAAGTTACATTATAGTGTATGTCAGGTTGCCTTCTCCTCAAACTGTGTCAACCAATCAGATTAAAGCAACACTACAGTAATTGTCATTCTTTGATAGCAAAATATTATTTGATGGTTTGGAGCATTGAGGAGTTGTCCGTAAATGTAATAATGGCTTTTGGTGTTGCGTATATTGTTTAGTTGATACTATCTCAGACCAGGTAACAGAGTCTTTGAAAACCAAATTTTAATTTTAATTAAATATTTCGAATGGTTACTCTTACATGTGTTATTCACATTGCGCACTATTTTGAACTATTTTTTCATTATCTTGTTCTCTTGTATTCAACAGGGCCTCAATTTTTACCCAAGCCATAACTCCCTCGAATGCAAAATGCATTTACTAATTCAAAAAGACGTAATTCACTTTTGAATTTTTCTGTAGGTTTTTGTTAAGGTTTAAATAGCGCGTGCCTAAATTTTCTTTTTTGAGACACAACCCAAAATAAACACTCTGATCGGGCGAGCTCAACTGATCTGGATGACTGTTTTCGATTTTTCCAAGTTGGAAAGACTTGTTTGAAACAGTTTCTTAAATTTAGTGCAAAATATAATTGACATTCGTTATGCAAAAATCACACCTCTTCATTTTCGCGTTCTGTTTCTTTCAAAGCAGTCTCAGATTTATTCATGAATAAATGCAGATACGAAAAAGGATTTAAATTTTTCTCTATTGGTTCAACTATTTAATTTCCAAAAATGGCTGCTCAAATGTTAATTTTTTTGGTATCATCTCTTGAGGTAACCCAAAAACATCGTCTGAGACAAAGTCGGGTGATCTGGTTGACCAGTTTATTGGTGTAATCTAACGATTTGAAAAGACTCAGCTTAAATAGTTCATTAAATTTAGTCTAAAATGAGATTAGCATCCGTCATGCTGAAACAGATCCTCTCCATTTTCACTGCTCGAAAGTAAATTTTTTTAGGATTCTGGATTTTAGTGATAAACTTTACTCTGACACTAGTTAACACTAGTACTATGTCCTATATTTCCTTCATTCTTTAAGGTGGAAGTGACTTCATCCGTAAAGTAAATAGACGACAGCAAGTTCGGGTTACAATTCATAGTCTCTTGAAATAACCCAAAAAAATCATCTGAGACGAAGTCGAGTGATCTGGTTGGTCAGTTTATTGGTGCGATCTAACGATTTGAAAAAGAGTTAACTAAATCTAGTTTAAAATGAGATGGGCATCCGTCATACTGAAACCAATCCCCTCTATTTTCACCTGTTTTTTCATTCAAAATAAATCAATAAATCCAGGTACGAAAAAGAAAAGTACTATTCTGTAGATTTAATTCGTTGTTAGGATTAAGGTTGGTTCATTCGTAAAGCAAATTAAGAGCAATAAATTTGTATCATGAATGCCTCTTGAATTTTTTCGCAAAATATAAGCCGACTGGATTCGTCATATGTAAAATTTCTTTGCGACATTGCAGATTGTACTTCCATGATTAACATCACAATGCGATTTACGGTCCTTGAACCTATATTATTAACTCGATAACCCTTTCTAACAATTTAACATTACAACTTGCAGCATAGTCACCTAAATAAATTGTAAACATGTATTGGCATTTTAAATGAGATGAATCATGTTGGAGTTGGTTTCTTTCAAAATGCACAGAAAATAAATTTCGAACCCTGCGTAAACAAGGTTTTACTTATAAGCACCATTTTTTTATAAGATTAAACCAATTTAAGATTTACATACACCCTGACAATTAATCCATGTTTTTATAAGAATCCCATTTTATCACAAAGAACATAATTATAGCAAAATTATACCTTAAGGAAATGGGCTATATATAGTAAAATTTATCCATATGACTGCTAAGGGATTAGACAGAAACAGGTTTAGGATGTAAGTAAAAGATATTAAGTTTCTCATTTTCACCTATTAGCTACACACTCACGTCGGTTAAGGTCGAAAATGTCTTTTGATTAGACTTAAATCCCATGTATAACCATCCCCGGTGTATCCACTACGTTTACATCTAACTAGACGTCACCAGCTGAGGTCACTTTTAAACGCGCTTTTAAGTATATAATTTAATGGATATAAACTAACAAATACCTAGTTTCCTCGCCAGGAGTGTTTACTGCTACGTCATCACATCCAATCATAAGGTGTAATATGAAAAACATGAATCAAAATTATTTTCGTTATAATAAATTCTGATTAGAAAATATACCCCGAGATGGCAGCATTGAAGGCTGCAGAATTTCAAAATACAATTATTTGTTGTGATTTATTTTGTAAAACTTAGAGAACATTGATTAATGAATAACAAAGGGAGTAGTTCTGAAAAGAACAGATTTAAAGTGTGTAATAAATGATGATTAAAAGAAGTAAATGTAGGAAATGAGAAAATAGTCAAGAGGATAAACAAACGTTGAGGTTATGTAGTATTAGTCAAATGAGAATTAAATTCATATGCATATATAACATTGTTTAGCGTTTATGGGTTTACTCTTTCTACTACATTTGCTTATTCAATACCGTATGTCGATTTCGTCAAATAAACTAAATTCATAAATTAATGTCGTAGCGGTAAACACTGACGGCGCGGATAATATATATCCACACAATTTGTCTGAATTTTTGGGAGTACTTTGTAATAATGATATTAAACCAAAATATTTAAGAAAAACACTATAGAATTTATTTTTAATATTATTGAAAACAATTCGACGAATTGTCAACAAAAACATTTTATAAACTGCGTTTACGTAATAAATAATATATGACATCGCAAATTACATCAATGGGTCAACAATGTGATATTTAATATCATTTAATAAACGCTTTTATTTGCGCACAATGTATTGATTATATCAAACTTTCTTATTGGAATATTTTCAGAACAAAAAATAGGATTATTCTTTAAGTATGTTCATATAATGTACGAGGTGATTCCACAAAAAAAAATTGTTAAATTCTGTTGCTTATTAACCACAGGTGTTCACATAAATTTTACAGATAAGTAATAAAAGCAATAAGCAAACAATAAAAACTCTCGCCGCACGGCTGTGCTAGAAATAATATACGCATTCAAAGTAACGCGTTTATTGACTTTATTAATAAACCTAATTAAGTGTTATTATGGGTTTTCTTGGCACCTTTACTTTTACACTGTATAAGTGTTAATGACTTTAGTATAATTGCAAAATAAATACAAAATTGCGAAAAGACAAAAAACGTCATAGTCCTTGCGTGGGAAGATAAGAAAAATTAAAGGTGACGTCAGAGTTATATATTTTTACATTTTTAACCGTTTATCGTATTTATCTTAACTGATAACAAGTTTAAGGAGTTCATAAAATAGTTTCGTTGCAATGTACTATCTCAAATAATTTTTGTATAAACGAAGTTAAAAGGTCATCAAAAGCAATTAGTTTAATGTTCAAAATATCGCCATTAAATAGATAAAGTTATAACAATTTCTGATTATTTAAAAATTCATTAATTACGTTAACTAAAGTTAATGAAATATACAGAAACTATATAAATACACGAAAACTGGTTGTAGTTTTTTTTTGGTACTTAATATCAAGTGTATTTAGTCTTTCTCTATCTTTTATTGCACACCTGTTGTGCGGCCTGACAGAACGGGAGATCATACCATATACAACCATCTTTATTTATTATTATCACAGTTGGCAAACCTTTTAAACAGGTTATGTTTCTTTGGAGAAATTGTCCAAGCGACACAATGCATTGTTAAGGAAGTTAAAAAAATCAATTTTTCTTCAATAAATGAAGAGCAAAATTAAGATATATCTTGGAAGGCCTTCGGCCATCAACGGCCTTGCTTTAATGAAAAAGCGCAAATTGTAAAAGAACCACCGCAATCGGCCACACAACAAGATCAAGTTACCTCCGGCTGCGAATTTCTTATTCTTTTTTAATCCAACGCAAACAAGATTTTCTCGCCCGCGACCGACATCAGTTATGCATAATAATAACGCATCCCGGTCCAAGCACCTCCAGGTGGCATCATTATGAAATCCATTCTGATATAAATAATAAAAAATAAAAAAAAAACTCCCACGGTCTCATGTCATGTATGATTCGCACAATCGCACACAGAGTGTAATCTGCAAAATCTCAAGCTTGTTAGCGGCCGGTGGTCTTTTGCTAAACCGCGATGAAGTCATAACTTTACTTTTTGTTCCTTTCAAAAAGGCTGTGATTATACCCCATCATTTATTCTTTAACAAGCCGCCTTTGAAACTTATTCAACGCGAAACTTGCAGCGGTACTAACAGGTGATTTTAATACAAGAAGAAATCCTGCCGGACGTAGATTTTTTTTATCTCTTTCTACCTCTAGCTTTATCTCTCTTTTTTCTCATTCATATTACTGCTATAAATTAACGATTACTTATTAATGAAGCATAACTATTCATAAATGTCGTAAAATCAATTTTAGAATTTGGATGTATATGTAAGTATATTTATAACCTGCTGTTGTGCTCTATGGTAATGATCGATTTGTTTAAAATAATCGCGTAGTGAATGGAATTATCAACTATACACAATTCTGTCTTCATAATTTAAGGTAGCATTATAAAATACAAAACAAAGCTTAATCTCTACACCTGCTTGTTTTAATTAACCTCTACTAATTTTTATCCCGGACATTCAAAATAACGGTCGTTGTTCCAATTAATCGAAATTATTTTTTCAAGTTTAAATTAAAATACGATTAAGATCAATTAATTTTATATTTTTTGTTAAGTACAATTGAAAATGGCAAATGATTCAGTAATATACATATACGTGTAACCCGCTCATGCAGCCCAATATTTCTATTGTGTGACGCACATTTCATTTGAATCAACTACATTTTTATTAATCTTAACCTTGATCCGGTCATTAATTAGTGCCAACTTCGATTACGACGTCTGCAAATTAAATTGGCAGTAACACAATAATTGCTGAATTACTTTAAATTCTAATAATAGTTAAAATTGGAGATTAATTTATACAGTAAAAAAGTGAATACGTTATGAAAAAATGAACGTCCATATATTTTATCACAGAACGCGTGGTACGAATTAAAAATACACATCAATCACGGCTATTATTGATAAGGATTAACCAATAACTTTTTAATTGGGAAATATTGTAAAATCGTAGGCGTATCTAACATATAATCTACATATTTTTGAGTTCTAATGTGTTGTTTATTTGCAGATGCATCACAGATCTTCAACGTCTTTAAACACCAGAGGAGTGTGGGTGTGCATGGCACTAACATTGATAATCCAGTTAACACAATGTACACCAACTCAAAGATCGCGACCTCTTCTTTCTCATCATCTAACTAAAAGGGCGTTTGCTGATCAACAATGCAAAGGAGTTTACGATAAGAGCATATACGCACGACTAGACAGAATTTGTGAAGATTGTTACAACCTCTTCAGGGAGCCGGAACTTCACAGTCTTTGCAAGTTAGTATTCATTTATTAACAAATCTGTAATAAGGGTACCGTACTCGGTGTCCAGATAATATAGGAATGTCTAAAATTTCCGCTTGAATGATAATTAAAACAAAAAAATGCACAGTTCCTTGAAAATTATCCGGAGTATTTCCGGGGTTATATGTGAGAATCAGCAGTACATGAATATCGTGACATTCCGCAACGTGATTCAGAATTTTTATCGTAGTACTATTATGCTTTTAGTCTGGAAGTTCACACCAATTATTCATTGATAATAGTAATATCTATCCGGTTCCGTTTTTAAATAGTAATTAGTTAAAGATAGGTACGCCATTTTGTTATCTGTTTTACTCATTCATTTTAGTTTGAAATAAAACATATTTATATCATCTCAAATTTTGTTATCAAACAAACCTTCTGCTTTACTTCCAAATTAAAATATATACATTACAAAAAAAAAGTTAATAACCGAGACGTAACCTGATATCAACTAATCACACAACGCTGCATACTTCAATTAACCTTATTAATCTCAATAATTTTCTTCTAATAATAATTGCAGAAAATTTCGCACTGATGGTTTGAATATTACTGAAACTGCTTGCTTATTTTTTCTTGCTAGTTCTTAATTTTTTTTTTACACGTACTTCTTTTTTATCTTAGCATGTGTATGTATCTTACAGGAAAAACTGTTTCAAAACACCTTATTTCCAAGCCTGCATTGATGCTTTCAATTTGGGAAGTGATGATGAAAATACTATTTATGATTGGGTAAAAAAGGTGAACAGACGTCGACTATAATTGTTAATGGTGTTGCTGCAGTTTTTTATTCTATTACTTCTTATCACTAATGTTAAGCACTATTTAAACTAATGATACCGAAGGTGGAGGATTAACTTTTAGTTTGTCTATAAAAATCAGTAACTTGCATATATTTAGCCAATTGCTTTATTTGTACATAGCATGCATGTATCTTGAATTTCTGTAGATATAAAAGCTTTACTTAGTAGAAACACTTATTTTTTGCAAAGCTACATTTTGTATTATATTTTACTTTATTTTAAGTTTTTTTAGTTTGCTAATAGTAGGTGCACAGTACTCATGTAAATACACTTTTATGCACAATAAAAACTTTTTCATTTTTGTTGTAATCAAATTATTTATAATTTGTGAGAAAATTCCAGCTGAGAGCTTAAAAAGAGAGGTAATACATCAGAAAAGAATGTAGATAAAACAAGAAAAGTTTCAAATTTAAAATTATCTTTCAGGAAAAACTGTTTTACATCAGAATTTTTCAAAGCGTGCTTGGATTCGCTTCAACTTCAGGACGAGATGGAACAAATACAGATATGGATAAAACAATTACATGGGGCCGAACCGGGGGTTTAGGTACACTTACACCACTTCTATTTATTTAACCTATACTAACCTAATTATTAAGATTTTTACCCAGACTTAACCATTAACCCAACCTTTACCCACAATGTTTTTAATGCGTTTCCCTATTTTTGTTTTTTTTTACATATTTTTGGGGGAAACTAAAACGCAAATTTTTGTAGGTGTCCAGCACGTTTTTTAGATTTTTCTGTGCTCATCATAAATTTTAATACAAACATGTTTTTCCATCAATTAATTGATCTAATAATTGCAGGTCCCAGTGTTTCTCCACACAATTTTTTACGGGTTGCTTAGAGGCTCTGCTTTTATCTGAAGAAACCGAAAAATATAATCACATGATCGAATATCTTAAAGGAAAAAGGAAGTGAGCCCGATTAACAATTAGCAACCTAAACTTGTCCTATTATTCTAGTCCAATGGAATCTCGCAAGCGATTTGATGTATTATTTAATATAAGTTTTTTTTGAGGATTTTTGTGATGTACTCTTTTATAACAAACAAAGAAGAATGAAAGTGGTCACTTTTCTTCTTTTTTTGAACAAAGTACAAGAGATTAGTTAAATGATGGACAAAAGTGCAATTATGCAGTGTAGTTAATGTTATATAACCTATCCCAACATCACTTTCTTTTTTATACAATATTTCGATGGAAGAAAGATGATTTTTATTAATTATTACTGGGATTCGTTATACTGAACGGTGCTTAATGAATGTACAATACAATAGTATTTTTACACAGTTTGTATATCTATAGTATTTATTACCTTTATTTTAGTAATTTAAAGAAGAAATGTGACTCGAATTCGATTATTTGGAACTTATTTTAAAATCGTGTAATTACCTAATAATCGATAAAGAACATCACGTGTATAATGATATTATTTATTATCGTTATCTAACATAAATAAATGAGTATTAAATTAGAAATTTTATTAGCAGTAATCCGTACATAGTTTTTTTTTACTATATAGAATCTTAATAATTGTAAATATATCAGTACATATATACATTATTCCATTATTTATTATTTTATTTAAAATATTTTTTATTTAGTCATCTTTTCATTTTAGGCTGGTTCGTTATTAGCTCATTGTTGGCTGATATATTTATAATGTTAGAAAACAAAGATGTAAAATTTTATATTCTTTATGTTCTTGTTAGTATATTTTACCATAATGAAACAATTTGGCAACCACCATGCAAAGAGCCCCTAATATACATTCCACAATCAGTATTCTTGTACAGAAGTTGTCAAAACTCTTAATTATTAAGATTTAAAAAACTGTATATAAATACAGTATGTAAAAATATACTGTATAATACAAACTTGTAATGTAATTTAAAAAAGTATAATATGGCGTATATGATCTATTTCTTCCAAAAAAATCTTGTAAATGTAAAATGGCAGCTTCGAATATAAAATTAAAATACATTTTCAAAAAAGTTAAGTGATTTTTATTTTGATGCTCATTTGCGGATGTATGAGAAAAGTGAATTAGTAATATTCGAATAGGTAAGTGCAAAACTGCGTTAGTGGACTCCAAGCTGAGAGAAAAAGTTTAATATTAATTAAAATGTGAATACTTTATTAGAAAATGGATAAATTATTTTTGTAGATATACGAATATGATGCTTAAATTTTTTCCAATTTTATCTGATCGTACCACCACTTTTGTGATTACTGGTGTTCAAGGACTAAAAATCTATAAAAATGGAAATCTTGCATAACTGCATATAATATGTTTATGTGCACATATTACAAAAATGTACTGTGATAGGGTAAGGCAAATACACATTTTCAAGGCTTAACGTTATTTTATGATTTGTTATTATCATTGGTATGCATATTGCAGAAAATAACTTCTTTTCCAGTTATATACGAAATATGTTTAATTAGTATTAATTGTTAGTGCACGTGTCATTAACAAGGAAGCATATTTATTACTATTGGATACAGGACGGCTGCACAATTTCTGTAAACTCCCTCGCAACTATTAAAAGAAGTATTTATGGAAGACTTGAACGTGTATATGTATAGATGTAAATAAAATGTGTTGTTTCTTCTAAAAGCTGCAGTAGTTAATGTCTAAATTGAAATTATGTTAATATTTTAAATTATCGTTTTATGTATTTTATAGCATTTTTCGCATTTGGGTCCCCAATTCTTTTTTTATAATTATATGACTGCTATATTCCGTTTTAGTTCAGTATCTAACAATAGAAAGTGTTAATAGAATACAATAACCACTGGGATGCAACGGTACCCCAAGATGAAATATACTTAAAAGGCGAGGTAGTCAAGTCACAAAATGTGATGCCACCTGACGGTATGTGCTAAAAATAACGTAATCAAAGTTTTGCCACGTTTAGGTGATAATTTAATTTTTTTAAGCGCGAATAATTTAGCTTCTCGCCGAAAATCAATGTGATGGGTGTTTCTTATGCGTTTGTTGAATCTAAGGAATACAATCCAGTCCAAAAAATAAGGCGACATCGCATTTATTTCAAAAAATCTTTATTTGTCCTTCCAACTCCAATGCATCACCTTCAAAGTAATCCCCTCTGGATACAATGCACTTATGCCAACGTCTTTTCCAATCCTCGAAGCATGAAAAATAGTCACCTTCCGGTATGGCCTTCAGAACGCGTCGCGGTTTACGTTGGATGTCTTCAACCGACTCGAAACGATGTCCTCGGAGTGGTCTTTTTATTTTATCGAATAGCCAAAAGTCACACGGTGCCAAATAAGGAGAATACGGTGGTTGTGGAACGATATGGGTGGAGTTTTTGATGAAAAAATCACCAAGAACCAATGCAGTATGAGATGCATTATCGTGGTGCAAAAACCATAGATGCGGCTTCTTTTTGCGAATAGCTTCACGCAAACCACGCATAACACTCAAATAATATTCATTGTTGACAGTTTGACCCGGCGGAAGGAACTCCTAATGCACAACACCACGATAATTGAAGAAAACGGTCAGCATGATCTTGATTTTCAATCGACTTTGGCGCGGTTTTTTTGGTCTTGCTTCACCTTTCGCACGATATTCAATTGATTGGTCGGTTGTTTCCGGGTCGTATGCGTAAATCCGTCTCATCTCCAGTTACGATGCGTTTCATTCCGTACTGATAGTCAGAAAACATTGTTTCACAGATTCTAGCACGGCGCCCTTTTTCGAACAAATTGAGTGTATTTGGTACCAATCGAGATTTGACGAGTATGGGGCCCACGTTTTAATCCAAACGTCACCTTATTTTTTGGATAGTATTATGTTAACTTTTAATAAAAATAATATTGCATAATATTTTAATCGAAATGAATTAACAATGTTGCGTCTTTTTACGTAAAAATTCATATTTTGTTATTTAAACTACTATGTAATACTACATTTTAATTAAATTTAAATTTTATTCAGAAGTTGAATAACTATAACACACCTTTAATATGCACAAATATCTTAAATGTATATATATATATATATATATATATATATATATATGTATATTGATCTTCAATACTATAATTTACAGTATTAATTCAAGCGTCGTACGAGGATTTATTGAAAAATTCTTAGCCTACTACAGAAGCAAATAAAATTTGAAAGTCAAAGTATTTTGTTATTCAACATACTCTCCTCTTAATTGGATACATTTACTACAACGAACGTACAACGCCTCTAGACCTTTCAAAAAAAAATGTTTATATTGCTCTGCAAACCAAGCCTTCATCGCTTCTATCACCTCTTCGTTGGAAGGAAAAAGACCATTTAGACTTTTTTTCGATTGAGGAAGGGTTCGTGTAATTCGAACCCTAAGCCACGAATTGTTTGCATGGCAACATGCGATTTATGTCCAGGGGCATTGCAAGAACAAAATATCATTTGATTTCTCTTCATACCTTTTTCTCGTAGAGTGGTCAGTAACGTCGAATAGTAATTCCCAGTTATTATTCTACCATTATCCATAAACTCAATCATGATTACTCCTTGACAATCCCAAAAAGCTGAAGCAAGAACTTTTCCAGCAGATTTTTGAACACGAAACTTCTCAGGCCCTCGAGAACCAGAGTGTCTCCATTCCATCGATTGCAGCTTTGTTTCTGGGTTGTAGAGATGTACCCAAGTTTCATCCATAGTAACATCACGGTTTAAGAAGTTTGCATCTTTTTCAAACCGAGCAGAGATCGAACGCGATCCTTCTACCCTTGCACGCCACTGGTCAACATTCAGACATTTGGAGATCTATTTTGCAGAATTTTTTCTCATGTCTAAATCGACGTGAAATATACGATTGACGCGTTGATATGAAGTATTCAGTGCCTCTGATATTCATTTTTGCCCAATTCGACGGTCGATATTTACGGGAGTGGGCACAGAAACTGGCCATCCTGATCGGTTTTCATCTTCAATGGAAAATTTACCTCTTTTGAAGCTTGTAATCCAATTTCTCAAGGTCGCATACGAAGGGCGTTGATCGCAAAGGGTATTAAGCATATCTTCGTAAATCTGCTTACCTCGTTACCCCTTCAAATACAGGTACATGATGATGGTTCGATACTTCAATTTTTCAATTTTCACACTTTCGGCCGACATCCGTTTCTTCAGATTTTATTGCGCAACTCTGGTTTGACCTTGACGTGAAACTTTACACTGACACTTTTAATAAGTTACTCTTCGTTGCTGTGTTAAGAAACTGAAGCCAAAAGGTAGGCTAGGTAACTTAACAAAGAAAGAACTCTTTTCTTAAAGGATCATATGAAAATAAGTATTAATTGAAGCACACAATGTTAAATCCTAAAGTATTTCAGAGAAACTGTAGTTGGCACGGTTGCACCTTGCTGTTTAATAAAGTGAAATCAAAACATAGGATATGTAACCTACCAACTCTTTTCTTAAAGAATCATATGGAAATAATAGTTATTTGACCATTAAGTGTGTTAATGAAGGCGATTAACGATGGGACGTTTTAACACGTAAGCGTAGCGAACTCACTAGAAAGGTCGAGATCGTTAATTGCGCATTAATAGTCGAGTTGGTTACAATATTTCTCAGAGAATCGCCTTTTTTAAGTTTCCTATTTTCTCAAAATGAAAAATATATCGAGCATACTGCAATCTCGAAATGAAAGCACAGAACGCCTGAGTTGCTTTTTTTTCTGGCAGTTACGTCAGTGCATTCACGTCAATGCATTCATTGTAAGTTGTTTCATACAAATCAACTCACCACCATATATCAACTTCATTTAAAATCGTTTATTAATAGACCGTATTAATACATGGTTTGGAGCTGTTTAATAATTCCCATCAATACACAATTCTCTGAAGAAGTGGTTAATAAATTTTTGCGTTCGAAGTGTTTTGCACAATTTTGCCAATCATAAATATAGGGGAGATCGGGGCAGCGCGAACCGCCTGAGCTATTTTTTACAGCGTCTTTAATTAAAATTTATATTCGACCTGGCCATAACACGAAGTGAAGAGAAAAATAATTCTCACTTATGACACTTTCCCCATATACTGGAGCAAGGTCCACCATAAAAAATAAGTGAAAAAACATGAATAGACAGCCATTTTTATATCACATTAAAAATTCAAATTAAACATCATAATAATATCTTACGTAATAGGGGTGGTAAGTAACCTATTACGCACAAGTGTGGTAATTTACATGAATGCGTAATAGACATTGCCACCCGAGTCGTGTACTATCCTTTTTCTATTCCTATAGAGTATAAGAACAGTGACGTGTGAGTAATGTGTAACTTAGCACTCGTTAAGATTCTTATGACCTTTGAACGTTTTATACCTAACATTGTAATGAACGCTCCTACAAAAATAAATTATTGTTTACATGCATTATAGGATTTTATGGCTTGTTTGGAATTACCACATTAAAAGTTGAAAAAATAAGAAACTAAAATGAGCAGAACTAGTTGACGCAACTGGTTTTATTAGTTACCTTAAAATTAAATCAATTAGCCTCAGTTTTTGTATGGTTAACGATGTATTGAAATTTTGTTTTAGTAACAGGAATTGCTCTAAATTAATAATAAACTTAAATCTACTATAAACTATAATAAAGTGGTGGTATTGATGTATTTTTGTGTTTAGAACTTGAAATTTATTTAGTTTTTTACAGTTTTTAACACTAAAGTAAATGGCTTAGATACATATATGGGTGTTAATGTTGACACACTGCTTTCAATATATTCTATGTACTAAATTGTAGTGACAGTTTCTGCTACGTTTTATAACTGTGTGCTGTTTGTCAGCAGATTACCACTTGTATCGATTAGGATGGTGGTTAAAGTAATATCACAAGTTAAAATAGCCTAAATGTGTTTATCTTCAAGAGACTAATAAACTTGTCATTATTAACTTTCGATAGTTTAAGTTGTGTTTTATTTGTATATTTCAAATCAGATACGCCTTGTGTCATTATTCATTTCAACCTAATAATGAGACTGAAGTTGAAACTAATAATAGGGCTAGGACAATGTGATTTTGATAGAAAATTTCAGACAGAAAGTAATAATGGGGCTAGGACAACGTGATTTCGATTGAAAATTTCAAATAGAAACTAATAATGGGGCTAGGAGAATGTGATTTTGATAGAAAATTTCAGATAGAAACAATCTGTCAGAGTGACGCACACTTGTAATCAGTCATCACCCCGAAAGACACTTATTTGAGGCTTGAAGATAAAATAGTATATTGCGTTCGACGTGTAATTTCGCTCAATTTTTCAAGACTTGAGCAACTTACACGTCTTATATAATCATCTAATATTAATATGGCTTCCATAATAAATACTGTGAATATCGTAACTACCTCATTTATGAAATTATTAACACATTAAAGTTAGTTTAATTTCAATTAATGTAACATAAATACTGAAACAATGTATAATGAATAACATTACAAATAATTAATGCATCAAAAGTAGGTAGATTCCTATTTACATTTTTTCAAAATAACTAAAGTCAAAAGTTATATTATATTGTTCAATATTTGGTTTAAACTTCTATATAGCGTAAAAATTGATGTAACATATTGCTATTGTAGAGTCGGGGAAAGGTGTCTCATGGCGGACTCGAAAATGGGGATATAATTATTACTGTGAAATGCATCTGTTTCCCTTTATCTTAGCGCGAAGTTCCCACTTAAAGAAAGAGGGGTTATATAATATACGTCTGCTGGATATTTTAAATGCAGGACTTAAAAACGTATGTCGATTCTAAAGTCAAAGCGCATGACGCTGTCAGATGTCTTCTTGGCTATTTAACCTCAAATTATTCTTCGTATTCCGTTTCGTATAATCGCATCGTATTTTGTAGTTATAATAATTTGTCTTTCGCTTCGTAATTTATTAGTTTCCATTACATTTCTAAACAACAGTTTTTTTCAAAACCATTATTATGAATATTCACTATTACAAGGTGAGTTTATAATGCAAAATGTATTTCCAATTGATTGAATGCATTTATTTATTTTGCAGCAAATAATGATGTCATTAAAAGGTAAATCATTGAAAAGCCAAACTCAAGTAATTTTAATGAATAAACTGTATTATTTCTAGATGGAACGCGATAACGGTGGGTCAAGTTTACCTTTAACTTCCATTATCCAGGTACGCTAATAATTTTCACTATTTAAATTTATATTTATGTAATATTATGTTGCAGCAAACTGCTCTCGCATGCGGCATTTCCGAGAAAACCGTAACTCGGACAAAGGCAAGAATGGCTCTTGCTTTAGAATCTGGGAAGTCGGCGGCGGATTCACCGCAAAAACATATGCTGCGTTTGAAATCGAAGTCAGAGGATGTCGACGAATAAGTGAAAGACGTTTTGAAACGAAAAATTTACACCATGCATGCAACTGGTAAATAATTAAGAAATTATTGTTGAATTTTGAACTGTTGAATTGTTGAACTGTTTAATTTTAGCCTCACATATTACTATCGAAAAACTCCAAACTGAACTTAAACAAGATAAAATATTTACCTTCGGTAAAACGAGTTTGAAACAATTGTTACACAAAATTGGTTTTGAATTCAAAGTTGACGATGGAAGAAGGGGTTTAATGGAGCAGGTTCATATTGCTGGTTCTCGAGCAACATTTTTGCGAATATATTTTGCTAATAAAAGTCCTGAAATTAGTTACGATCCTGTCTTTTTGGATGAGACGTGGATTTTTAGGCAGAGAAGCGTTCGAAAATCATGGCATGATAATGATTTGAAAAGCACAAAAAACGAACCGCTAGGAGAAGGGAAACGGTAATTAAAGTAGTCCGATTTGTTCAAAATATTTTTTACCGAGTAAATTTTAGTTTTATCGTACTGAGTGCTGGCAACAAGGATGATTTTATACCTAATGCATTATTGGTATTTTCCAGCAAAAGGGAGACAGCAGACTACCACGATAATATGAACGCTGATTTATTTCAAAAATGGTTTCAAGAACAGCTTTTACCAAATTTAGAAAAACCAAGTTTGATCATTCTTGACAACGCTAGTTATCATTCTACATTAGTAGAAAAATTACCTTCAAGTAGTTTGAAGTAAGAAGATCTTCAATTTTTAAGAAAACACAACATTCCTGATTCGAAGATCTGCTGAAAGTGGAATTATTAGAAATTGCCAAGGATTTATAGGTTCCAAAAATATATGCAATTGATGAAATCACTCATCAATGGGGACATCAAATTTTACGTTTACCTCCGTATCACTGCCAATTCAACCCTATCGAGTTAATATGAACAAATTGTAAACAACAAAAACGTTGGAAGACAGGGCTTCAGGAACGAGAATTTTTTATCGCTATGGAAGAATTTATTAAACCAAGTACTGAAGAACTGTGGCAAAAGTGTATTTTACATGCTGAAAAGGAAATGCGCCAGTGGTGGGACGTTCAAAAAAGAGCTGAGGAAATGGTAAAACCTCTAGTAATCAATAACGGTGAGTCGAGTGAAGATGACCGTGAAAGTGAAGGTCATGACTTTGAATTATAAGAATATTTAAAGCAAAAATTAGAATCTTAGTTGCTTTATAACATTGTAAAGAATTATTGTATTTAACATATACCTCTGTAGCTGTACTTAGGTTTACATTCGTTTTATATATATATAAATTCGGTTATGTTATTAACTAATAATAAATCTTATTTTTAACATCCAATACAGTGCATTTATTTATGACAAAATCAGTTATTTATAAGTGGCTTCGATAACCAAATTAGTCTTGACACTTTTGACGCAGTGAGATCTGTCGGCTAAAAACCATCCTCCGCAATTAACCAAACTTTGCACACTTCATTCGGGCACTGCCTACTGCTAGCTAATTCGTTTCTTATTGAAAATTATTGATATAATTAATTTATAAAACAGATCAAAAACGAAATTTTGTTGACCCGGTCTCGGTTCTGATAATCATTTACAGTGGTACAATATATTTCTATCATATGACTACCCACACTCGGTGGGCTTTACATGCCAGAATAAGTGCGAACAGACCTTAAACGAAATTTGACTTTATTTATACCAGTGGATGGAGATTTTTAAGACCTTTAGGAGATATTCGAGCAATAATTTTATTTAAATTTGACAGCGCGGCTTAAATTTGAAAATAACCTAGAAACATTGACGATGTTTTGTTGGTATTCAAAATTACTAACTATATGAACCAATAACGACATACGTTTTTAAAATCTTAAACCATGCTTTACCAAAAGATGAGTCATAAGACACCTCTCGCCGGCCTAACTTTAGATCAACTCATCCAAATGTATTATATTATACAGATGGTATACATCTGTGGTATTACTTAATAATAATTATGTACCCACTAAATAAACATGCTTTAAACTGCAACATAAAGGTCATAATGCATTATCGAATATTATGTTTGTTCTAAAATATACATAGTGTGAAACAAGCCATATTCGATACATCATAAGTTTCTGTTTCTGTATTTGAGACACAATTGGCAAATTGTACAAACTATCATTAATTCATTAAAATTATTAATCTACTAAATGTAGAATATATCAAATAATCTCTTGCACCATCGAAAAACGGTATTATCTATGTTATTTCGTTATCTCCCTCACTTTTTTAAAATAGAAATTATAATTTACTGGCGTGACAATATGTTCTTATATGGTGTTTAAAAGTTTCCTTAAATAACAATATCAATACGTGTTTACGTAAATTCACCTAAAAATTGAGGTGGATGCTAGATTAATAGAACAAATTCGCTCCCAATTAAGTGCTGTTACTACAATCAATAAAGTATATATGTGCTCTATACTTCAAAATCACATTAAGAAGTGTATCCATTTTACAAAATGTTAATCATCACCATACAATTGTAATAATATGTAATGAATAATATTTTGACATTGAAATTCATACCAAACAATGCATTGAGGTTAACTCAGTAAACTAACTACTTTACTAATTGTAATAACTCTAAATTAATAATTTATACTTTCATTTAACCGTTATACACAAACAACACAACACAAACTAATATAATATATATATATATTATATATATTATATATATATAAATATATATATATATATTTATTATATATTGCATGGTTACTAATAGGCATAATAGCTAAGATTTCAAGTTAAATTCTATACAGTATGAAAAGTTTAAATAAAATTGAAGAAGTATACAGTTCGTTATGAGAAAAATAGTATACGAGTATAAAAATATGTTTTATGCAACAAAACAAGCTTTGTGGTAGACACAAGGTTGTTATATTCATAAAAGCAATAAGCTATACCAGTAGCATGTTAGAAAGATTCAACACGATTCATATTAGTGCTACAGTTCAGTTCGTTTAAGATATAAAGTAATTTCACATTGAAATCAATTTATTTAAGCAATTTAAACACGTGACAGATATTGATTACATGAAGTACGATAATTCTAATGTGTAGAACATGTATAGTAATAGGTACAATGCATAAACTCTGCGAACTATAAAAAGGGTTTGGTAGAAACAGATATTGGTAAATCCCAGACAAAGTGTTTAAAAAGTGCGTAAGAAGTAGTAGTGACTTACAAACATAACTAAGAACATGAACAACATTTGTGAAATGTGATATTTAATATATAATTACAATTTGTATACAAAAATGTACAAAATCTGTTAACAATATGGAAGTATGAAAAGACAAAATTATGAACTATGGAGTACAAATAAACAGTGATTGTGTTAAAGACATATATAAGAACATATTAGATAAACATTTCAAGTGATATAGACATTTAAAACGCAAGTTAAAAGGAAATTATATAAAGTTAGGTTAAGTACTATATTTAAGAATTTTACAACTTTATAGTTTTTATAGTTAAGATAAGTTCAGAATAAATTATAAAAGCATATAATAGTAGGTTTCCCTCATTTTCACAAAGAAATTAACAGTAAATATGTAATCTAAACATAAAATTAGAAAAATTGGGTTATGTACCTAAAATTAAGGTATGAAAGTAGAAATTTTGTTAAAAATAGGTAAAATGGGTTGAAATAGGTGTATTCTTATACAATTGTTTATGTAGAAGTTGAATATGTAATTAGTTTAGTTGTAAAATGTAAAATTTGTTAGTAATTAGTAAATTTAGGTATTAGTTTGTCAAAATGTAAATTCTTGAAGCAAAGTGTGGCATGTGAGGTGTCTTTCAAAAATACATTTAAAAAGTAAATCCGAATTGATTTGAAAAAGTTATGGCATAATTTATGTTTTATTTAATTTAAAATTTTTCTTTAGACCAATCAGATGCTAGGATCTTTTGTATGTAATGTAGAAAAAAAATTGAAAATTTGGTATCCATGAGAAAAGTATAAAAGAAATTGCTTCTGATTTCTCGCTCTCTTGCTGATCTCTTGCTTTTGAAATTTTTTGTGACTAACAAGTCATAGTGCTAGTAGTGCGTTTGTTAACATGTAAGTTAAAATTTTCTTTAACAGTATCGGATTTGAACCGCGATCAACGTAGAGTTAAGATTTCAGAAACAATTGTTTTAACCAAAAACAAAATTTAAAAATTAGGTTACCGATTATAATTGTCAATAATATTGTATTTGTTTCATTTTGAAATCGTGTTTAAACATCGAGTGATGTGCATTTTTTTATGTCAATAAAATCCTTCAGTTATTTTAGGATGTCATGTTTATTTTTTTGAAAGTGATGGAGGTTATAAAATAAACTTCATATCGGCATCTAAAATAAAAGTGCAGTAAATATAAAATTTTATATAAGAATAAAATAGAAGTTAAATCCCAAAAATTATTAAATATTTAAATCAACATTTAAATATACAAATAAAATAAAAGTGCTTGTCTGAAAGTATATGAGCATATTACATAAGTACATCGTATTTACCACGAGGAAGATTTATCACAAGTTAATGGATTTGGATGAAGTTATGGAACTTAACCAGCAACATTTTCAACAGCAAGGCAGTATCATCGATACATGGAAAGAAGTCTACATCCAATGTTAATATGGAACAAGCTTAATGCGACCATTCTTTGGAGATTGCAACAACACATATGTGTTAAATTTTTCTATCATAACCCAACTATTACATTGATTATTCTTTTGATGTCCTGTATTTATATTTTTTGTTTGATTGTGTACAAATGTTTGTGCGACAACATGTATCAATATCTGAAAAGTTAGTGAACAGGTGTAATTATAAAAATAATAATTTTGCTTTGAAGGAAATCAAAATTGTACTCACTAATTTTAGATCTTTTGGTGAAATTTTTGACAGGCTGCATTTATTTTAAGTTAGAAATTTTCAACGCATGCGTAATTTGTAAATTCAACGAAGTCAGTTTCATTGAAACTATTAATTACAAATTACAATTTAATTATTAACATGAATATTCATGTGAAATGAAATTTCTTTTGATTGCCAAAAAGATTCGAAAAAGATGTAAGTGTTTATAATAAAATAAAGTTAAAATTTATTTATTCATTTCCGACCAATTTAATTTAATATAGAACCCTATCCCTGGAGATACTGAGTTAGTCCGAAGCATTTTCAAACGAAATTCAAATATTTGAACCTGCTCAAGTATATACTTTTTAATACATTAATAATAAATTGATAGGTATCTAATATATATATATGATATATATATATATATATATATATATATATAAATGTACTGCATTTAAAATTAATTTAAGTACATACAGTAAAGATTAACTCGAGTTGACTGAACAGACCTCCACATTTCTAGATTGACCTTTATCTGAGCTATCGAAAGCAAGTCACAATCGATACAAATTGAACGTATGTACTTCAGTTACATATATTATAATTATTACAGAATATCATTAGTCAACAGTTGTGAATGTCATTGAGCCCGCTATGACTAGGTTTATCATGAAACATCGAACTGATTGTAATTTTCATGCTGTAAATGCAATGTAATAGATAACTATGAAATTGGTTTAGTGAACGAACAAAGTTCAATTTAATAATCATTAATTGTATTGTATTTAAAATTAACTTTTAAAGTACATTCAGTAAAAGATTAACTCGAGTGGGACTCGAACCCACAATCTCCACTTTGCTAGAGTGGGGCTCTTCCATCTGAGCTATCGAGGAGGCAAGTCACAATCGATTCAAACTTGAACTGTATGTACTTCCCTAGTTACGATATATTATAATTGTTATACACAGAATGAAGGATCACAGTCAACTTTTTGTGAATGTCATGTGAGCCCGCAATTCGCTAAGGTTTCTCACATGACAACACGTGACTGATTGTTAATTTTCATTTGCTGTATGCAATAGAAATAGATAACTATAGAAATTGGTTTAGTGAACGAACAGAAGTTCAATTTAATAATCATTAATTGTATTGTATTTAAAATTAACTTTTAAAGTACATACAGTAAAAGATTAACTCGAGTAGGACTCGAACCCACGACCTCCACTTTGCTAGAGTGGGGCTCTTCCATCTGAGCTATCGAGGAGGCAAGTCACAATCGATTCAAACTTGAACTGTATGTACTTCTCTAGTTATATATATATATATAGATATATATATATATATATATATTTGCTATGTTTAATAAACTCTAAGATTTAAAACTCTGGGGAATATGGTTCTATGAAATGAATTATTATATTTATTTATTTCGCCCCGACTAGTTTATCAGGGGATAGTTAAAATAGTATTAAACATTTACGTTACGTTCTTTTACTAAATAAAATTCAATTATTGTTTTTAAAGAAAAGTTTTGGCGCCATAAATTTTGCATGTTATTAAACATGTATGTTAAATTCTATAGCAAAATGAAAATAAATTATTCTTTTGAAATAAATTTGGAATCATACAAAAATTATTATTTTCCAACACCTTGTATCATATGCGATTACACAACATGGTGCGCGAATGCGGATATCACTGAGTTCAACTTGTGCACTAATTGCATTAGGGCTAAACAATGAATCATATATAATTTCAGTAAGTATACTTTGCTTTTTAAAATGATCTATCAATATAAAATCAAAGAGTTGTACTGTTTGCAAACTGGTATGTAATCTACTCGAATCCTTTACATATGTACACCTAGGTGATAACTTATAATCATCAACATAAACTCGAATAATATTATAAGATTCATTAACTTACATTGATATAAATCTTCTTTCAGCTGCTCCAATTTTCATTATTGAAGATCCATTATCTAAATCATATGTGTTTTGAATTCCATGAAGTATACTGGCCCAACGGTGGTTGATATACCGCATCAACTTGCACAGGTACGATGATGAAATATTTCTTTAAGTTTTTTCATAAACACTTTGATTTTATTTATTTCATAATTAAATGCAATAATTTTATTTTAGGTTTACAATACTTTATCTGCATACAATTTTATTTAATTGGAACTTTTAATTTTATTTGCATTGAAATAACAACACAATGTTACCTTCGTTTTAAAAATTTTATATTAAAAAAAAATTGAAAGCATGCTTTAACATTTGATTGTTTATCAGTTCACGTTAACCTCACTATTAAGTAGTTTTGTTTTTAATTTAATTTAGGTTATGCGAAATACACAATCAATCTTAAATCTGATCACATGTACATATCGAGTGACATGCTTTCAGCCTGAAGATTGTATGCAGACTAAATTGAAAAGTTAACAAATGCAGTGCCAAATTTTTCCCTAACAACCAATTTGATAGGAGCAATTTTACCATATCAACACAACAGCCCTTAATTCTCATTGGTTGTTAATTTTTCTAAAATTTTCAAATTATTACTTTTTCACATAACTTCCTTATATGAGGATTGTTATTAAAAATATTAGTAGCATTGGATTCTACACAAAATTTCATTTCCAACGATACCCCTATTTACTTTTAAACTACTTAATCCATACACATTTCAATAATTATGCAATTTTACATATAAAAATTTACTTATATCTAACTTATTTTACTATCTACAGGAAAACTATGAACAGAAATGGATTCTATGACCAGTCTCTAACACAAATATGGTTTAATTTGAAAAATTCCATCTCAACATCTATGTTCGGAGATGACAGAACCTGGTTTCTCAACACTTGCACTTAACTGCATCTAGAATGTTAATTTAAGTTGCAACACAGTCTCTTCACACTAATATGTAAGTTATTTTCATAATAATTGTTTAATTTCACATTTTTCACTTGTAAATTATATGAATCTTTTATAAAATTGTCTTTTTCCCTAAACTTTATCATACAATTTACTACTTCACCTACGTTATCTGATACAAATTATTTTCTTTTACTTTCAGAACTGAAGCAGATTATGCTACCAGAACAGGATCTCCTTATTCAATTGAATAACATGAATTTTATTAAAGCAAATACAAATCTTAACACTTCCGAAGATGATCGGAAACTATTTTTGTGAATAATTCTCTTGTATAGCCATGATTATAATGTAGTACTTATGAAACTTAAATTAGCTAACAATATGCTGCATAATCACATATGTACTCAGTTTTATGTTAATTTTAATTTAAGCAACCTGCTGTTTACACACATGTTTAATTAAATCCATCGCAATGACTCTAAGTTTAATGTACCTTTTATACTGAACTTATTCTTATATTACTATCATATTTAGCATTGAACATATAAATAATATATATATATATATATATATATATATATATATATATATATATTGTGTGTGAAGTTTTCTGTTTTTTTTTTGTACTGCGTTTTTTTTGGTAGACAGAATTTGGCTATTGATACGTTTGTGTCGCTAAATTTTAGATTTATTAACAGCGACAGTTATGAAATGTCAAGCTTTTAAAATAAATATTTTTATTCAATTAACATATTGCAAAATTTACAAACAACGCAAGTAAGTGTTTACTATTATATATAATTAGCACCTATTAGTGTCCAGGTTATAATGAAACTAACATACATTGCAAATCGAATTTCACTATAACATTAGTGTAATGCATAATTAATTGCGCATGATGTTTACTAGCAACAGATAAGCGCATTAATGATCCTATAATTAGATTTATTGCATTCACATCAAAATTCATATGTAGATACCAATTTATTTCATTACTTATAAATATGTACTTAAAATTATCATTTATTAAAGAATCAATTATCTAAAACTGTTTTAGAACCTCTGACTAACAAGTAATTCTTAATTCATACAGCAATTCAATGAACCGCACTGATCAGAAAACGGGAATCCTAGTTGAAAAATACTATATCATATTACATTTCCTAGAAATAAAAACAGAATCAGTTCATGGAAACAAGAAAGAATCACAGGTTGTTGTCTATTTATATTGACTAAATTGAGTCAAGGTCAAGTAGTTTTCTAAACTAAAAGTTGACAAGGTGAGTATTTAACAAGTTTAAACTTGTCTTGTCAAGTGAAGGACAAATTTTTCTTATATAAACCACAGCGAGGTGTGTTGAGATCAGTCAGTTAGCAACTTGTAATTGTTAAACATGGAATTAGCAGGGTTAAGCCAAAGCACCTATTGCAAACCCTTTAAATATGTGTGTGACCTCCAGCTATCGAAAAGTATAAAGTGATGAATGTTGCTGTAATTAATACTAAGTACGGTGAACGTATAGTGATGGAAACGGATGATTTTAAACGTGTATTACCTCAGCGGTATTATGAGTATTTCAAAGAAGAAACTCGAATTGAAGAATTTAAAACGTTACTAAACAGAAAGGATGTGTTCGTAAGTAGTTTGGGTGCAACCAGGAAAACAACAAACATTTTGTTTTTAATAGTAGTGCTACAACCCCACCAAATGTAAATTACGCATGCTTTAACTAGAATCATTTCTTAAACAGTGTTTAGTTGTAGTGCAGTTGCGAGCAAGTAAAGTCGTTATCTAATTATATAATGCAAGCAGGAATAAAATCATTTACGGAATGATCCAAACTCAGAAGTTCACCGTTATATATGGATACCTCACATAGTTGCAGTAACAATATGAATAATAATTTAACAGTGTGTTGGTGCTGTCAAAATAGTGATGTTAGTAGCAGTAGTAAAAATAAAAATGAAGAGAAACATGATGAAGGTTATTCTTCTAACGCTGACTGGCCATCATTTCAAGATAAGGATAATTTATCGGAAATGTATAAACAAGCAGCTAATAAATACTAAATCGATTATATTTATTATAAACTATCGAATGACACTCATCATGCAAAACATATGGAAATTGGATACAGTACACACCTCAACCTTCGATCAACAGTGCATATGGGGCGTGGCAACTGTGATCAAAGCAATAACGTAGTTCTGGATATGAAGGAATGGAATGAGCTTCTAAGATGGCATTCATATGTAGAATTACAATTTTTCCGATCCCAAGAAATTGAAAATAAAATTGATTGGTCAAATGTAAACGAAGAAGAAGATATAATTTATGATCAACAGTACGAATCTCTATTTAGCAATCTTGGCATTTATTACAATTGGGAATTAATTAAGGGATATGACAGAATTTTGAAAACTGTTATGATAGAAAACTTCAACTACTGTTCTTGCACATTCAATGCTCATGGTGTGGATTGGAATTTATTGAATCTTACAATCTGGTGTGTTTTTATGAAAAGTTGTTGACTACCGTCGTTTTCGTGAGAAAGAATTCCATGGTAGTGATGATGACATTTATAAAGCCATTGAAGATGTTATAAATGCTAAGTATAATATTAATTCACATATGCTTAATGGAAATATTGTATTATCGTCCTGCTTATCTAATGTATAGTATTTACTAAATAAAGAAATATTAATAACTATGGTTTGTTTTTGTGATCTCGATTTATAATTTATAATGCTTTATCAATCTAGGTAAACAATGTTAGGTGAGAAGCGAAAGGGTACAAATGATTTAGTGAATACTCTAATCAATAAACTTCCAGTTGAATTGCATTTACCTGGTTACCAGTACTGTGGTCCTGGTACAAAGTTAGAGAAACGACCCCAGTGTTAATCAATTAGGTGCTCAGCACAAACTTTATATCAGTTACAGAGATTACCGAGATTTAGAAAGTAGCCAAAAAGCAGATCAAATTTCAGAAGAAAAAGATTGGTAACGCTTTAAATCATCAGGCGAACAGCAGCTTTATCAGTCAGTACCACCATGAAAGCAAGGAGAAAGTTAGGAATGGGGTGTAAACGTCGACCTAATCTGCAGAAGAAATCATTATGCAATGGTGGAAATTTATTGCATTTATAAAAACAATAGCTAAAAAAATTAAACCTAAGGTAAATTTCACAGACAGAATATAGTCAGCGCTTTCAACGGCAAAACGTGTGGTAAAAAGTTTAGGAGGAAAGAAAAACATTACAGTTGCTAGAGTAATTTCCTTACCTAAACAAGAGGGGTTTTTACCATTTCGTAGCATTATCAGCAATTGGTGCTTTAGCTGGCGGCACATTGGGAATTGTTAAAGCAGTCAATGAAGCTAAAAATGCCAAAAAATTGCAAGAAGAGACATCGCGACATTATCGGATGATGGAATTTATCGCTATAGGCCCTGCGAATAAGAAAGGCGGCGCACTTTATATAAAACCGTACAAATCTGGTAGTGGTGCATTATACTTAAAACCGTTTCCAAAAAACTTAATATATTACCCGAAAGACCGTTAACAGATATCGATTTAAAGAAATGGACCAATAATGTGCCCTACTTTAGGAATATTTTTATGAGAGTATGCCTAAAGTACCATGGAAAAATTAATCTGGAATTATTAACTTAGATAGCCAAAGCGGATCAGGTACACATTGGGTTTGCTACAAAAAGCAAGGTAAAAGGTGTGGTATTACGATAGTGTCGGTAATCTTCGACCACCAATCGAAGTGATTAACTAGTGGGGATGTAAAATTTATTATAATTACAAGCAAGATCAAGAATTTAAAACTGTTATTTGCAGACACCTATGCCTACAATTTTTACATAAATAATCGATTCAACCTCAAATTTTCTCAGTTATGTCAATAACATTCAGTTTAGAAGGTGTTGGTGACATAGCTAGCTACAACTTCTATCCACAGATAGAACTAGATTTGGGGAAGAAATACGTTGTCGGATTGGTTGTAATTTACGGTTGCAACTGCAACTGCGATAGATTTTATTTTAGAACAAATTCATCTCATTTGCAAGTGATTAATATTCCACATGGTCTATATGGGTTAGATAAAATTAGTGATTATCTAAAATACCCATAGAAAAATTTATTATTAGGGCAAACAACAATACACTTAAACGTCAGATAAACTGTTTATTTGAGCACGATTTTACTAAACAAAATAGCATTGGTCGCATGCTAGGGCTTGAGTCTACAATATTAGAACCAAATATTTTACACACCAATCTACACGTAGAGTGCAACGTTATAAAGGGATCTTTATCGAAATGGGAAACCTGTAAAAGTCTCAGTCCCACCAGGTTATCGTTTAGATAAAACTCCCAGCAATACTCAATATTTAGATGTAAACACCGACATAATTAGTAATATAAGAATTAAACAAATGAAAAGGGTGTATTAATAGAATTTGGTGAAAGTTAACCATTAACAGTATGCCTAGAACTAAAAAAAATGGGTATGAGAATGAATCAAGGATCAATTGCATTTTTCAAAAATTCATATGAAAGACATCCTTACAGTAAGTCTTTACTTAAACATCAACCTTCATTGCGGTTAACATCTGCAGAGAAATACATTGTAACCTCAATTGGTTTAAAAGTCCTAAATGACAATGGCCGAATGATTAAACGTCTTTCAAAACGTACATTTTGATGATAGTATGATTAAATCAGTTATTCACACTTATCTTCCGTATGGATCATCTAACTATGAACCTTCTAAAGAAATACGCATCTTAATTCAAAGTCAAAGAGCTAATTACGGCTACCTACGATAGTTTTCTGTATATAGAAGGCTGCTTGAGCTTAAAAAGATGATAAAAAATTATGCAACTTAACCAATAATTTCCCCAACTTTCTTTTTGAAGGAATTCGTTATGAGTTAGGTGGTCAAAGAGTGGAGATATATTTCTTATACGGCAAGCAAGAGCAAAGCACTAAGCCATTTGGGGTGGTCACCAAAGAATGAAGAACTATTACAAGTAGAATTCGATGAGCAAAATGGAAAAACATCTTTTACAGTATGCATACCATTGAACCACATATTTGGAATAATGGAGTATTATCGTCAAGTAATTGTGAATATTCGCCAAGAGTTGATTTTAATTCGATCTAGAAGCGATTCAAACTGCTACTATGGTGACGTTGATGCAGCAATAACCTTAAATAAAATTCAACGGAAAGTACACACTTAACACTTAGTGATGCTACTACACTTAACTTTGAACAAGCAACCTCAGACATATGACTAATAAGAACGTCAACGTAACTGGAAAAACCACGTTGGATAATTGTTGCATTTCAATAGCGTAAAAGGTACACAAAGTCGACAAAGGCAGCAAATTTTAATCACATTTATCAGAAACCTTAAAGTAAACAGTTTTGTAAACAGTATAAATGAGAATGCATTGATGTTGACATATCATAACTAAAATACCCCTTGACAAATTTGGATGTTCACATGTCCAGTATCAATTCAAGAAATTAACCCCTCAGTTTAAACTGATTGATGATAATCAATTTGATATCGAGAATAAGAGACAGAAATCTTGCCAATCCCATAGATTCTCAAGATGTCATCACTAAGCAATACTATTTATCAGCAAGGTTCAATTTGGATCGAAACCGTTTGACACAGTTGGCGGACCCGGAAGAAGATGGTGATGCTGTAAGTAAAGGATATCTTGATTTTTTTCTACAAGCAGTTTAGAAAGATTTTGAAGGAAACTCTAACGCTTATCTAGCGTTGGATCAAACTCTGCATCAACTTAAGGAAATTGTGGATACATTAGTACCATGTCCAAATTACAATGCGTCAAGGAATTGCACAAACCTGCAAGAAAACATTTTAAACGAAGACGAACAGTAATTAAAGGTTTTGATGACCTTTGGCAAGTAGATTTGGCTGAATTTAATACATATTCCAAACAAAATAAGGGCTATAAGTATATATTAGTGGTTATCGACTGTTTTTCGAAACATTTGTGGACCAAAGGTTTAAAAACGAAAAGGGGCATAGAAGTTACCAAGGTCATGCAAACAATCTTCAAAAAGGGTCGTGAACCAACCAATTTGCAGACAGATGCAGGAAAAGAATTCTACAATGAGCATTTTACTAAACAACGTAATAGAGTCAATTATTACTCCACCTATAGAACAAATAGGGCTGCAATTGCGAAACGTGTTATCAGAACCATTAAGTGTGCTCTGTACAAGACGTTTAATCTACAAGGTAAATAGAACTGGATTGATACAATTGATACCGTAACGATGGAATATAACAATCGTAAGCATGGAACTACCGGAATGAAGCCCTAAGATGTCGGTAAACATACAAAGCTGGAGACTTACACTCACATAAAGACACTAGATAGGAATCAATATTCTGTGGGTGATAGTACGAATCAATAAATTTAAAAGTATTTTCGCTAAAGGATACACACCCAATTGGTCTAGTGAACCATTTAAGATTATGAGAGTTCACATTACTAACTCCACCAGATACATATTGAAAGACATGAAAGGAATACCAGTACTGGGAGGGTTTTATGAACATGAATTACAGAAAACAAAGTATCCCGATGTGTACCTGGTAGAAAAAGTGTTTCGCTCCAAGAATAAGTTATTCGTAAAGTGGTGGGGATTGGATGAAAGATCATGGATCAATAAAGACGGTATTGTTTTAAAACTAGACATTTAACTTGTAATTTGTGAAATAAATTACTTATATAGGCACAGAAATATTTTGTATCAAAGGATGTAGCTTTTAGATGAAATAAAACAAATAATTGTATTTTATGTACTTCTGTAATCATTTAAATTACTAGATGGCCATATTCCCGAATCTGGTCCACATGTCTATCCCAAGCAGGAATTTGTATTTGTTTTACCTTTATAGATGTTTTCTAATATCCAGTAATAAATTTTGTGGTGCTTCTCGTTTTCCCACGGTTATTCATCCCAAAGTTGGGATCCAATCGAGTAACATGGATAATTTAGCTTAAGCTAATTTTAAAATGTACTAAAAGGACAATCTGCTCGCGTCGTTAACACGATGTCACGCAGATTGTATGAAGAGTTCGACGATACGGTCTGTCACTACTTTGGGAATACCGGAGGGCTACCGAGCACCGACGAGCCGATGTGGTATGGCTTGAAGGCAGACAGCCTATCACCACCATCACAATAGAAGAAGAGACGACACATTAGGACGCCGCCGCCAGACGTCGCCCCGTTAGTGGATGCCTTAGTAACGGCTCGGTCGACGTCCATCGCCGCCTCCGCATCGATTCAAAGAGAAGGAACCAACCGGGGATCTGCCGACGAGGACTTCAAGATAGAAGAGGAAGCCGAGGAATACTCCGAAGGCTCGCCCGTCTACGCTTCCGTCCACGGACAACGGATTCCAGGCCCTTGAACGTTACATGGGCAGCCCTGCAGCCATGGAGCAGACAATGGCACGAGAGGACACCAAGAAGAAAGTGCCGCCGGTAATCCTTCGTTAGAAGGAGAACTGGGTCATGTTCTCCCGAGAAATGAACCGACAACAAATCGCCTTCACGAGAGCTAAAGCCTTCAGCGAGGGAATCCGGATCCAGCCTTCCTCACTCTCGGACAGAGACAGGCTGATGAGGTATATGGATAGGTGTGGTACCCCGTATCACACCTATCAGGCAAAGAGCGAACGCTTGACTAAGGTAGTGATACGCGTCGTGTCGGTAGAACTATCCGAGTTCGACGTTAGCTCAGAACTAAAAATCCAAGATATTAAAGTACTTTCTGTTTGCAGGATCAAGCAGCGAGGACGCCCGATCCCCTTCGTGCTGCAGGGCGGCGGCACGTTGTGTAAAGTGCGCCGGAGATTGCCAGTCCAGGAATGCACGAACGCCGACTATGACGCCTTTTTCAACCCGGACCGGCGTCAGTTACGCCAGAGCGACGGCAGCCAAGGTTGAGAAGGAGGAAGTACCTAGAGCGGCTCCAGCCGCTGTCGTTACCCCGCCTGCCAAACCAGCCTTAGGGTTCGACACCATATTAGGACTCCTCGGAGGTCTCCATATGGAGAAGGCCCTACATGTCATCCGCAAGGTGACAGCGGCGCTCGCTCAGGCGAAAACTCCAATGGACCTTCCCATGTCGTTACTAAACCTATATCTCTATATTTACGTACATTTTCCATTAGTTGCCCAAACACACTATAAATCATTAATTTATTAAAAATTTTGTTAAATTCATTTTGAGATTGCTGACGCATGGTGGTATTTAATTCTATATATTTTTTAACCACGAGAGCTGGTTAAAACAGACTGTAATCCATTTATATGTATATATATATATATATATATATATATATATATATATATATATATATATATATATATGTAATGAATTACGTAATTACGTTTTGGTAGCAATAATTATTTTATTTTAGGATTTGAATTAGGTACTGGTGGAATCATGTGTTCGGGTGCGTAGTACATTAAATACACACTGTCGGAAGTGGGATCAAATTTTTCTCCCATGTACTTATTGTTAGCTTTAGTTTAGTCTACTGAATCGTGCTAACCCAAGGAAGCCTTTTATTATAAATGTGCATCCTTGAAACCACTAGCCTTGAAAAAAATTGTTTCCATGAATTGATTCTATTTTTCGATTTCTAAGAACTGTAATGATAACACCCTCACCCTCAATTTAAATTTTGACCTTGAAGTGCTCCAAGAGCTTTGATTTCTCACCACCAGAGGGCAAGTGACCTTGAGCTGGTCCATAATCGGCCCTATATTACTACACACACGCACGCACGCACTCACGCACGTACGCACCCACACCCACACACGCACGCACGCACGCACGCACGCGCTCACGCACGCACGCACTCACCCGCACACACACACGCACGCACGCACGCACTCACGCAGTCGTCGTCACCTTCTGATCCCGCGCCATAAATCGTTGGCCCATTTGTAGCAGCCTTCACATCTAATCCACCGTCCGCTTGCTTGCTGTTCTTGTATGAACTATGACAGAACAAACACAAACATTCATCGTCGCTTTCGTCAATCATTGTCTTTTTCTTTCTATTAGTTACTTAATTAAGTGTTTTCTTTGAGTCTGTTGCCGAACTTTTCCTATTTTTGAGGGTAGCATCTTGCTTCGTAACTTCTTGCCTCCACCTTTTCAATTAATTTTTCTTTTGATTTCTGCTGTTCTAGTGACGTCCCGTTCTTGTTCTAATTTAGCTTTAATGGGTGCGATGGTAGTTATTACAGTCATTTCTTTTCTTTTCCCTTGGCGCTTCCGAAGATGCAGGTGAACAATTTTCAAAAATTCAGCAAATGATTGAGACTGGATTTCTACTACGTTTGATGAGCTAAGTCTTGCATCATTAGATGTTGCTTTTGGTGATGTGGTGTTAGCGATGAGAAGCGATGGAGCCGGAGTTGCTTCGAAGTTTGACGAACTAGGTGTTGCATCGCTGGAATTTGATAATTGTTAGGATTGTGTGATGCGAACACCTTGCAAAATATTTACACGTGTTGAATACGGAATTGCAACTGCTCAATTCAACAAGATAGGTCCTGGATGGTTGGATGAAACCACAATTGAAGGTGATAGTATAGATGGTGTGGTTGTTTTGCGGTTTGGGGATGAGTTATCTTCGTGGATAGTTGAAGGCAGGGAATCCGTTTCTTGAGAAATATCTGGATTATAATATGCCGCTTTTTTTTCGAGCCCTTTAACAGCCTTATCGATTGTAGCAACTTTCTGGAATTCCTTACCACTGAGATTTACTACGCCACATATTGCGATGACCTCTCCTTTTTGACTTGTCATGTAAAAGCACATTCCCGAGTATATTGAGTTTTGAACGGCAAAAAATACTTTGTTAGGGCATAAGTATGATTCCTTAATCAAAAACTTAAAATATTAGATTAAAGTATATTTTATAATTGTTTAATTTGTGATCGATAAAACATTAAGGAGACTGTCTTTTTTCATGGTCGTAGGAGAAATAGTGTACACTAAGCTCGCACGAAAGTGTGTCCTGCACTCGCAGGATTCCCGCTTGTGCGATATCTAACACTTTCGTAGCTCGTTATGAATTATACTATTTTAGGATAATTATGCATCCGTTTCTTAACACGTTCATAACGAAAATAGGCTACTTTGTAAAACAAAACCAATAGTCTATGTCAGATGGACTTTTGAAACTTTATGTCAAATAGACGTTAATAGACATATACATCATGCCGATCTTGGGCAGGCACAGGAACATGACAGGGAATGTTCCGCAATGAGTCGATTTCATGTTAGTGAAAATAAAGTCGATTGCATAACCTTCCATACCTACATATGTATATGTAGGTAGGAAGGTAAAATGTTAATTTAACTTTAAAATTTCCTACACATGTGAAAAAATTACTGCTCCTAAACTTAAAAATTTAACTAAATAGATTACTACACATCTGAAATACCCACTGATAGTTATTGTCAAGATTACCAAATTATCAAATTAAATAAGTTCACAAATGTTAAAAATTGCACAAAACAATAAATTCGCTAAAACCAAATCTCTAATGTGGAAAAACACACGACCTTCCCACCTACTAAATAGAAATTAAAAGAAATGTATTAATTATAACAATTATTTTAAAATAATTATGCAACCCCTTTTATAATGAGATCATCACGAAAATAGGCAACATTGTAAAAACAAAAACAATATTCTGTCAAACAGACGTTTAAAACTTCATACTATATAGAGATTAATAGACACCTAGATGCTTACCCAAAAATAGTTCAAAAGCCGCCCGCTTCTATAATAATATCGATAATACAGTTTAAGCAAAAGTTTACCGAACACAGTACTATAAGACAAGAGCCTATTTATTACACTATGATGTATGGCTGATATGACTGGAAGTTCTACCGTTAAAAAAGAGTTTATGTCTTATCCAATAGTAAACATACATTAACCTAGGTAAATTTAAGCTACGTAAAATTAACTTTTACAAGCATAAATAGCATGTGTCTGTCCCTGTTCCCATGAATGTCACTGTCCATGTCCCTGTCCCTGTCCCCGCCCTGCCCCTCTCCCAGTCACTGTCCCTGTCCCTAACCTGTCCCTGTCCCTGTCCCTGTGCCTGTCCCTGTCCCTGTCCATGTCATTGTCCCTGTCCCTTTCCCTGTCCCTGTCCTTGTACCTGTCCCTGTCCCTGACACAATCCCTGTCCCTGCCCATTCCCCTGCCTATCCCTATCCCTGTCCCTATACCTGTCCCTGTCTCTGTTCCGTCCCTATCCCTGTCCCTGCACCGGTCCCTGAGCCTGTCCCTGTCCCTGTACCTGTCCCCATCCCTGTCTTTGTCCCTGTCCCCATTCGTGTCCCTGTTACCATGACTGTTCCTGTCCTTGTCCCTGTTCCTGCCCCAGCCCTGCCCCTGGCCCAGTCCCTGTCCCTGTCCCTGTCCTTGTCCTT